>OY744614.1:46760193-46862693 GCA_963556255.1 Allolobophora icterica | reverse complement strand
TAGCAATTTAAACTCCGGTCATGTTACTTTTTCTAGTTATGTCGAGACCAACCTTTTCAGATCCCTTGTACAGTCATGTTCTTAGCGTTTTTAGGGGTTCCAAAAATGCGCTTGACAGATGTCCACATACATACATACATACATACATACATACATACATACATACATACATACATACATACATACATACATACATACATACATACATACATACATACATACATACATACATACATACATACATACATACATACATACATACATACATACATACATACATACATACATACATACTTACGTACATACATACATAGATGTAACCGTTTGTGTACGAAGCGGTACAAGCAAATGAGCTTGGTTGTCTGGGGGATGGTCTACCTGGGGCAGGAGAGGCATATTCCGGTCGATCGGTGAGGAAGAACATGGAGACCCACTTAGGACTGAAAACGAGCAGCGATTCGTTGTGGAAGATCGGCTGATAGTTGTCATACGAGGCGACGTTGGATCCGATAGCCATGACCTGTGGCCTGATAGCGGCGCTCTCGACTAGACCCTCCACCGTCAGCTTATGAACGCCCTCGCGCACCGAGACGGGCACCTGCATGTGGAGGACACAGGTGAGGTAAGATAAATAAGTGTTAAACAGTGTGAGGCTCCTTACATATTTCATTTTGGTTACAATTACGGTCATAGTTATAGTTAATGGCTTTTCATTTTATTTAGAGTAAATGTTAGTATTTTTTCGTTATAGTTATTGCTACTGGATTTTTATTTTAGTTAGTTTTAGTTAGTACTTAGTTAGGCCTACAACGGGCTCCCGATGGCGCATCGCCTGGTCCCTATGGGTCGCCCTGCTCCTTTTTATGCTAATCTAAAGGCTGCTTTTTACCAGTGGACGAACTGGGAGCTCTCGTGTGTAGACTACCTGAATGGGCGCGATATAAATGTTAACATAATAATAAGGTTAAGCGAAATTGCGTACAGAGGCAGCACCTGTGTTGAGTATGTAAATTTTACTGCACTATTAATCTCACCAATTTTGATTGTCTTTCAATCACTCTCTGCAGCGCAGACTTCTTTGTCTGTTGGTGGATGGCAAAACTTGAGATGATTTGGTAGAATAGTCGTGTTTTTACCAGCTATGAGCCGGCCATATAACCTCCCTTCATTAACACCAATACCGCTGATGATACATGAACTTTTATTTGTGACTGATTTGTACTTAGCATGACTCCAGACACCGTTCCTACGTTTGCGGACGCTCAAGATCTTTAGAAACATTTGACTACCAGATTAATATGACTACTAATTTTTGCGATTTTGTACTAGTCAACTTGGGTCGTAAACGCTATAAAGAAACGTTTAAAAAATCACTAAATTTAGTATTAAAAAAATGCTTCATTACTATTGGGTTAATTCACACATTCAAAATCCGGGGAACATAAGGCTATTAGTTTCAGCGCATTTTCACGTTCTCAAGTTTGTCGATATTGCACTTTTTATTTGTTAGTAACGAAAACAGCAATGAATTTTTGTTAGCGTTATTTTCGTTATAGTTATAGTTATTGATATTTTTAGTTACAGTTATTATAGATATCGTTAACGAATTCATTTTATTTTCGTTAACGAATTTTTGTTAACGAAAATTTTTTCGTTTCCGTGATCGTTAACGAGAATAACGCTGGTGTTAAACTAATCCGAGGCTAGAACTCTGCCACTGCTTGTATTCTGGCAGTGCCAGTCCCAAGCCTGGGGAAAGGAGGACGGCAAACTAATGACCTTCGTCATCACTTAAACCATCACTTAAACTTAAACCACTGAGGTTATTTTCTTATTTGTTAAAGTAATTTTATAGTCACTCCAGTAATCAGAGGCGTTTCCGGCACGTGCTTAAAGATGGGAAAGGTCATTAAGAACGTAAATCTTGGCAGTATTAAAAGTAGGGCATAGTGCATGAAAAACCAGAAAATTAAACTCCAAGCAACGGTGTAACTATGATTAATTGACTGACTGACTGACCGACTTACCCACTCACTGACTGACTTATTGACCGACTGACCTTCTGACTTACTTATTTACTTACTCACTGATTGATTGGTTGACTGACCGACTGTTCGATGGACTGACTGATTGATTGACTGATTGATAGACCGACTGATTGATAGACTGACTGACTGATAGACTGACTGACTGACTGACTTGAGTGACTGACTGACTGACTGACTAACTAACTGACTGATTGATAGACCGACTGATTGATAGACTGCCTGATTGATTGACTGATTGATGGACCGATTGCTTGATAGACTGACTGATTGATTGACTGATTGATTGATAGACTGACTGATTGATAGACCGACTGATTGATAGACTGATTGGTAGACTGACTGATTGATTGACTGATTGATAGACAGACTGATTGATAGACCGACTGATTGATAGACTGACTGATTGATAGACTGACTGATTGATTGACTGATTGATAGACCGACTGATTGATAGACTGACTGACTGATTGGCTGACTGACTGATTGATAGACCGACTTATTGATAGACTGACTGATTGATTGAATGATTGGTAGACTGACTGATTGATTGACTGATTGATAGACAGACTGATTGATAGACCGACTGATTGATAGACTGACTGATTGATAGACTGACTGATTGATTGACTGATTGATTGATCGACTGATTGATAGACTGACTGACTGACTGATTAGCTGACTGACTGCTTGATAGACCGGCTGATTGATAGACTGGCTGATTGATTGACTGATTGATAGACTGACTGATTGATTGACTGATTGATAGACAGACTGATTGATAGACCGACTGATTGATAGACTGACAGATTGATAGACTGAGTGATTAATTGACTGAATGATAGATCGACTGATTGATAGACTGACTGACTGACTGATTGGCTGACTGACTGACTGATAGACCGACTGATTGATAGACTGGCTGATTGGCTGACTGACTGAACCACATATCGACTCAGCGACTGATCAACTAATTGACTGACTGGATAGACCAACGAACCTTGAGCTGAATGACTTTCGTGCCAGTCTGAGTGAAGGGGACAGAACCGGAAGCGTATTCTGTTCCGTCCCGACTAAGAACGGCCCTCATGAGGATGGAATTGTGATAATAGCACTGGCTTAGGGTGACGTGTACCTCATAAACTTGGTTTGGACGAACAGTTTTCGGCGACACGATTAAGAATTCCCTGAAAACAGATCAGCTTATCTGAGATTTGATTATATAGAATAGATTGAATTGGATTTATATTGGATTAGAATGTATGTATGTATGTACGTACGTATGTATGTACGTACGTATGTATATATGTATGTATGTATGTATGTATGCATGTATTGTATATGTATGTGTGTATGTGTGTGTATATGGGTATTTTTCAGATCAAATTGATAAGAGCTGAATAAAATTGTTTATCTCTGATTGTTTCAATGAAATCTTCATCACATTTACTGGAACGTTGGGAGTCTGTAACCATGATCGTTCTGAGTCACCGCCGATGGAAGAAACGCAGCCAAAGCAACGACGAATATCGTCAACCTCCGCATCCCCATCCTTCTGACACCTGAGACAGACACAAGGAACCAACGTCAGATGTAATAGACGAAGTAACACAAAGATCCCTACGCTCATAATGACACGAATTGGAGTTAATTGGCTTAACTGTTATGTTGGCTCATTCTGTGCCACACGGGTTTCAATGATAGGTCAAATATATGAATTGATGGACGAATGGACGGACAGACACCGTCGATCAATTATCAATCAACTTTTTACTGCTCACCCCTCATTTCAAAATGAACAATGTTCACATATTGTGACAAAACATGTACAGTTCCTGTGACAAATACCCTAAGGAACCTCAGGTTCCGCTTGTAGCGTATCTATAGGTCCCTGATTTGGATCTATTAGTTCTTCAAACTCGAAGCAAATGCAAGCCTCTTCAATACCAATGAGACTACAGTTCAAGAGTTGTTAGTGTAATAGGTTTAAGCCCTTTTGATTAAGTTTGTGCCCTGCGCTTAGCTTTAGAGTAGCGCTTTAGAAATTGGAGTTTACGATTACGATTACGACGAAAGGTTACAAGAATGAAGGCGTCTTCGATAACAGTGTTAGCACGAGGAGGGCTAACCATACGTCCTGCGTACCAAATGCTTTGCGGCGTGTTCAAAAAGCTCCTGCGACAATTAACGAGTTACTTATTGCACCGATTGAAAGCCTTTCCTGCTGTTTTCTCACTGCTGATGATCTGTAGGCTATTGTTTATTTCGAACAATAGTTGTCCAGGTGAGCAACGCTGTTACTTGTCGTGAACATTTAATCTGGTACAACGACTTCTATTGCGTCGCCATCATAATGCACGAGGCACCAGAGGGGAAAACAAGCAAGCGCCAGCAGCTGTTAGAATAAGATTAGAGAGGCCGAAAAGATCTAAAATAGTCGCCATATGAATGAAACAGATTGCGTCAGAGTCAATTTCGTCTAGTTCAGGCAAAGAAATGCCCTGAAAATAACCAAGAGCGCTCTAAAATGACTTATGTCCATTTAAAATGACATGAATTTCTCTGGAGATGTCAAGAAACAAAAAAGGAGGGAAGGTAAGGCGAAACAAAGAAGGGAGGAAATAAACAAAACGAAAGCAGGAAAGAAAACGAAGAAAGATAGAAATGAAACAAGAAATCAAAGAAGAAGAAAAGAAAAAAGTAAGAAAGAAAAAAGAAAAAGAAAGGTAAAGTCAATACAACGGAAATAAATCGATAACCGACCTGCGTGATTGTGAAAGCTGCGAATAATGCCAATGCGGTTTATCCGACACAGATGTTGAACGCTCAGAGACAACGGCCTCGCAAACCGCATGCCTTTGTCAAATGCAAAAACTGGTTACCGTTCCCAGCGTTCGTCTGGATTGACGTGACTCAGACACCACTTAGCGGAGTTCGATGATTGATTAAAAATTCTCCTTTACCTGGCCAGTCCTGCCGAACTTGCGAGCGAGAAGACACCCAGCTAATTGCATGCAGTCCGGCGTCTTACTTATCCAATAAAGCTACAGGCACAAAGATGCATGCACACTTAAGCAACATGACAACAGGGACGAGTACAAGGACGAAGAGTAAAATGTTAATGTACACGTTCTAGAGCGACGGTATGGCCTCGACCCTGAACATTTTTCAATGAATTGATCGAGTGACATCCTTCACCACCGCTCCCGTTTGACTGGTTGCCACCCCAGTTAGGATCCCCAAATAGGTCTACGGACGGTGCCAGCCCTAAATTTAAATCTCTGAAATAAGCCACCATCGGGAGTCGAACCTGCAACCGCAGGCGCTCTCGCACAGAAGTGCCTAGGACTTGTATTCTAACGGTTCAAATGTAGCTGACTAGCTAACTGGGCAAGCCTAATAATAATAATAACAATAATAATAATAATAATAATAATAATAATAATAATAATAATAATAATAATAATAATAATAATAATAATAATAATAATAAGCCGAGAGAGGGCACCTTTCTTTTCCAGCGCCTTTCCATCTGCATTCAACGTTATAATGCCATCGCATTCCGTGGCACATTCAGGGACTCAACGGAGGACGAGGCCTGATTTCCATAATAATAATAATAATAATAATAATAATAATAATAATAATAATAATAATAATAATAATAATAATAATAATTCAATAATAATAATAATAATAATAATAATAATAATAATAATTCAACAATTCGTCTGCATATGAGTTTGTTGGTTATAATAATAATAATAATAATAATAATATAATAATAATAATAATAATAATAATAATAATAATAATAATAATAATAATAATAATAATAATAATAATAGTAGTAATAATAATAATAATAATAATAATAATAATAATAATAATAATAATAATAATAATAATAATAATAATAATAATAATAATAATAATAATAATAATAATAATAATAATAATAATAATAATAATAATAATAATAATGATAATAATAATAATGATAATAATAATGATAATAATAATAATAATAATAATAATAGTGACAATTTATATGGCGCCTTAACACAGCCATGCCGTAACAAGGGCGCCTCACAGTCAACTAACAGAAGGGTAGGCCTTAGCGAACAAATAAGCCTAGTATCTTACATTGTACACATCGAAGTGATTGCTTGCTAGAGGCCTACTCAGATGTGTAACTCGGCTTGAAAAACAACTGAGGCATAATTAACGAGGCATAATTGTTGGCACTATTTACTCCTCGATAATATGCAAGGCGAGACGTCGTTAATTAATGGATACTTAACTGAAACAGCCAGATAGAGTTTACAACCTCGGGACAGAATACTAATGCGCTTGCTTTCATTTCTATGTTTTTTTCGGGTTCATAACCCTTTCAGTTCTGACATGACATTGATGATTTGTTTTCGACGACTCCTAAGTGTCTCTGAAAACGTGACTCTAACTGACTGAAAAAAGTGAGCTTCGATGTTGTTTGGAAATGTTTGCTGAACTGAGCAAACAAATCGGTACACATAAGTTATGCATTTTATTCAGTGGCGGCGATCTTGTCTGAGAGGTGGGGGGGGGACAAAGTTGGCCTTGGTCTGCTTCATTACCTTTTTTCAGAATTGATCCCGAAATTTTTTTTTTTTAGATAACTTCATGACTTTTCCGAAAATTCATCTCCGAAAGAGTTGATGACCTTTTTTTAGTCATTCACCTCCTTTACTACTTTTTCCGGGTCTCGCACCAATTTCCCAACGTCATGTCATCGCACATACACACTATTTCTTTGCTGTTTTTACTTTGTCTAAAAAAAATTTTTTGGCGATGATATGGCGTTCTAAAAAAGGTCATCTGAGAATTTTCGGGGGACACTTCTCCTTATAAATTTCAGTTTTACCTCATCTGGTCAAAAAAGGCTGTGAAAACCATCACACGCAATTACATTTGTTGGCCTTTTTTGATGTTTCTTCAAAATGTGGGGGGGACAAATGTATGGCGTGTCCCCACTCTTAAAGGTGGGGGACATGACCCCCCCCATGATCGCCGCCCATTTTATTTGTGGCTGAGAAGAAGTACACTGTATTATTGAATGTTTTCGGACTTCTACATAAATTAATCTTGATGTTGACACAGTTTTGTTATAAAGTTTACTTTAACTTTCATTAAGCTGGTTCCCGTTTTAAAATATACCTCTTTCAAGACACGTTTCATCATTCCTATTTATGCTGGTTTTGTGTCGTTTTCCTGGCGGCCTCGAAGCAGACATACACTCTGTATTATCGCTCACGATATCTGATCTTCAGGTCGACTTTGTTCCATCTAAACTAATCTAATCTAATCTAATCTAATATAATCTAATGACATCTGCAGCGTCGTTATTATAAGGCGATCGAACGGTGCAAGAAGGGTTTTCGGGCTTGGGGTTCTCTAGGTTTTTTTAATCTAAAAAGACTATAAGGGTTTTTAATGGCTTATTTTTTAAATTTTAGCACAAATGTGAAAGTAAACTATGGCTTTTCGTATTTGTATATTATCGTTGTAAACCTACTATTACAGATAGTTTCTGTAGCAGGTTTTCTGGTAACCTGCGATATGAGTTCTGTTTTGTGCCTGTGTTTTGAAAACGATCATCTTTCTCGAGTGGTTTCTGAGGCAGTGGTTTTCCGCGTAGACTTGAACGAAGTTACAGCCATCTCACTCATGTGGCGTATTACTGCGCTACATGAAAATTATTCTGGTCTCGTTTCTATTCGTTTAACGCTGTTTACACAGAATACGTTCGGTGATAGCGTTAATGTAAGGAGAGGTAAGTAAAGAAAGGTAAGGTATATTACTCTGGTGTGGTTAGGTTAGAAAATGTAATACACGGTTAGAGGAGGTAAGGTAAAGAAAGGTAAGACTGTTAATAGAGGGTAGGATAAGGTAAGTCGGGTGTAAGTTAAGGTGAGGCTAAGGCAAGGCACGAAAAGGTGATGCTACCTAACCTTACTTTACCTTAAGCTTTCGTAATCGTATACGACTACGATTACGAAGGAAAGGTTTAAGGCCAGGCAGGAAAAATACGAAAGGGCAATTATGGGCAGGAGACTATAAGGTGATCAGGAAGTAACTAGGACATGTTTTAGTAAAGTACTGGGAAACGTTGATTGATCTTCCGAGAGAACCGAGAGCGAGACAGCCGGACAACCTCATTTACGCTTTGCGTCATTTGACAACGTACTGTTGGTTTTCTGTGGCTGGCTGGGACTTGAATCGCTGTCGCAGAGTTGAGAGACAAACGATTGATCTTCTGGCACTTCTGCAGAACATTCTATGCACTCTGCTGTGATCTAATGACTTCCATAGCGGCGTAATCGCAATCGTAAACACCAAATCACTAAAGCGTTACTCTAGAGCCAAGCGCAGGGAACCAGCTTATTCGCGAGCGTTGCGTTATCTCACAGACTCAGAGGGGTTGACCAGAGATGTAAGGAGAAGACCCAAGTCTGGTTGTCAGAGAGACCTGAGAGAGGAGAAGGTAGAGGAGCAGCTTGGAAGGCGGAGGATTGGATGGGCTAGGGTAGGAGTTCTTGAAGAGGAGGAACATCAAGTTGCATAGGAGAGCTCATTCTTTAATCGTTTGTTTTGTCGTATACGAACATTTTTAAGTGTCGTTGCAAGAGAGGTCGGCGTGATACTAAACTCAGCCTGCGTTTAGCCGAACATGTGACTCTGTGCAATAACCACACATTGTCAGCTGCAGCGCCAAGACTAGGTGCGCATTCAAACAGTCACTATGCGCAGTTTTATCGGCAATCGATAAGTTTATTCGTTAGAGCTAAAGTCCTTTAATAACGCAAGTCCTATCGCCGAGCGATATTCGTTAGAGCTAAAGTCCTAAGTCCTTTAATAACGCCAACAGTTTTTCCAATGGGAACTGTTAACAGACACCTTCCTCTCTACGCAGTAATTTAACAAATATATGTATGTGTGTTTATATATTCACTGTGCATATGTATTCTTCAGCTGGATTAAACTGCCTGTTGTCCAACTATGTCGTTTAAGTAACAACTATTGACCTTCGAGTGAAGTTCAGAACGAAGCGTCCTGTCTTGTGTCGATGTTTTGTTTCTTACAACCATGATAACGATCTGTTCCAGGTCTACATCTGAAGAGTACAGCTCTTGAGGAATGACGTTGCTTCTTAATAAACCTGGAAAACATGACAGTTAAAGGCCGGAAATTATACTCAAGCGACTGTCTACAGCTCATTCGTTAATCGTTGGTTGTCAGAGAGACCTGGGATCATTTTCTAGTCAAAGCACATAGGTCGATGTGCCCACGCGCCAGTGTCCAAACCGCTGATCGATCGGATGTTTGATGTGAGTCTCAATTTGGGTAATCGATATTGATTTCGCTCGATCAATGTATCGAGTTCAAGGCGGTTTGTGACGGCATTTGGATCACAGACAGTCTTGAGTCTGAAGGTTTGACCTTTTCAATTGCCAGAAGCAACCACGCTGGCAGGTAACCACTAAACGGAATATAATTTATTCATTAACTCTTGCTGGGCCCCGCATAGTTTTCTGAGCTGCAGCCATCCGCCGCTGAGCCCTCAAGTCGAAACCAGTCGCTAAGCTATCGACTGCTAGCGACTTCATTCACTTAATATTCTGCTCGTTGTTTAAATTGCGGTCTCCAGGTTTCGCTTTTTGACGAAGACATCAGCAGCAGGACAGAAGTAACAATTGCTTATAAGATACGAGTACAGTGCAAGAGTTTATGTGAAGAGTGCACCGCCTCTGCATACATTCTAATCGTAGCTAAAGACCTTTCTCTTATAAAACAGTAAGCTCTAAATTATGCAAACGCTGCCGAAGAGCAACGCTACTTCTTCACGCTTATATTTGTCAAGAGCAAAACTGAACAGACAACAGATAATAATAATATCCGTGTTTATTGGCAAGATCACTGACAAACCACAGTAAGTTACATTGAAACAATAATTGAAGCATGACGGTAAAATTATGAAGATCTTAATTAATACACGAATTGACAGCCTGTAAAGCGTCCGCTCATTTTACTGCTGCCCTCTAGTGGAAGGCTGAGTCTACATAGAGGGGGCTTACGGGTATCGAACCGCGAAATTTCAAGATCTAAATCTCTTCAGGCCAGAGTGTTACCATTCATCTATCCCCCTCCCCAACAGGAGGAGAGGATAGACAGGAGAATGAAACTCAGATCATAGAGCGAATAGAAAAACATGAGCACCGAACAAAAAAGCCAACCGTTGACGTTAGAAAGCGAATTTTATGTAACAACTGAGCTACAGCGCAAAGTACAGTAGTTGTCATATCTGAATGTTCATTATCCTACAACTCTTTCTATCACCATCGTAGTAAAGATGAAATCAATGGTCCATGATAGCCACTGAGCAAAATCGTTGTGTTTACCAGATTTCAAGGTGAGTCGGTCTAATGTCTTTTTAGAAAACCCGGGAACAGGCTAAATATTATGACAGCGGCGCTATAGAAGTCAATGAATAAATCGACATTTATGTAGCGCCTCTTCCAGGTATCTACTCAGAGGCGCTCATTTTAGATTAGATGTGAATGGTTTCCTGTTGTGTTGGGTGCGATATTGTTTTCCCGTGTAAGAGTTAGAAGGTATTGAAACGTTAGGCATTACTAGAGTTCCCTTCTACAGGTAATGGTTCCATTTGCACCTAAGACGATCACATCTAATACATCTTCTATTGCTAAGAGAATTCGTCTTGCAGAGAGATTTTTCAGAGTCTAAAACTGTCCCAATACATCATCATTAAATAATTACGAAACAGGATAGTTGACATAATTGACCTATATGCCTATGCAATAAGCCCTAGTAAGCTTCTTGGGAGTGGGAGAGACAGAGAGACAGAGAGAGACAGAGAGAGACAGAGAGACAGAGTCATACAGAGGAACTGTAGCGATGGGTTGCAGTTAGACTGAGAGAATTGGGAATGTGGCGAACTTCAGCGAACTTGCATAGTAGGATCACTAATCTCTAGGTGTGACTTTAGCCTTGCATGGATATACCGGGGAGTTAAAGACTGAGAAGGGGGGTTTATAAATGATGGAGGGTCAACAGCAAGAGGGTTAACACAGCGGTCTATAGGCCTATACATATCACACACACGTGAATGAGCCTTCAATGCACCAGTTTGCAAAAAAACTCAATAAAACTGTTCCAAAACAAAACCTTTATACAGAGAGAAGCATAAGCCTCGAACAGTTACTTGGAATGCAAACTAAGCAACATTCCTGTTTGCAGGATTCAAATCCACGTTGGAAGCATTCGATCTATGTTAGCAAGAACCCTTGTTAATCTGAATCCAGATGAAGACGTATCCAGGTTAGGCTACTACTGGTGGATCATCGTAACCGGTGAAGGACGTACGAGAGAAGAAGAGAGACGAGTAGACACACATATGAATGCGTTGACGAATGCGGCTGCGAATTGTAGTATTCACAGTAGGGACATTGAAACGATCCACACACCTGGCAGATGTGAAAGTGGAAAAGCGTGAACGTGTTGTACGCGGTGACAAACTGCATACCTATTTAGAAGATAAACCATAAACAATACATTTGCAATTGCAAAGTAAGAAGCTAACATAGACTTTCCCTTCTGTGTTCAGAGGTGATTAGGGTAATTCTTCTGTACTCTACAAGTTTGCGGGGGTTTCATTACCCTGTTTCAGATTGGTTCCTAGCAGATCACTTATCTCCGCGACCCGAGGTGAATGTCTTTTAACATGAACTTCGACAACTCAGGTTTACCTTCTCAGTGAATGGGTTATTTACCTTAAATGTTTTTGCCTCTCACACATTCATGTCGATCTTACCAGGGCTGCTACGTGTACCTTCATCAGCGGTTGAAGAGGTTATGTTACGCCGAACTGGGTTGGGAGCACCTGTGAGTGGATATCTTCAACAGGTGTTCAAGGAATAAATGAACGAATGAACGAACGAATGAGTGAATAAAATGAACGAATGAATGAATGAATGAATATGGTCGATGCTTATATTGATACTGAATTCTGTTGGAAGTTAGCAAGTAAAACATCTGTGGTTCTGCAGTATGCAAGCATGTTACAACTGCGGACGCTGCAAAGACTGACCGGTTTCGTAGTATTCTTGAATGAGTAGCAGATGAGAAATTGACATGTTTGCGATCGGATTCCATCGATCCGCTACGAAATTGAAACACGTTCGATTCGGGCTCACCTGAAAACAAAATATATTGAATATATTTTTGTATTTGAGTTGGGATATCGTTTATCACCTCTCTGAGAAGATCTATCTATGTGTGGTTCCATAATTCCACCGTTTTCATTTGTGTCCTAACTCTTTTCCGGATGCCACTGTTCAAAAGCTGGAGCTAATGATGATTATGACAATAGCAGTAGTGATTACCATCTGTACCAAGACAAAGATTAATCGTAATGAACCACCTTCAATAAGGCCACAATGCGAAGTAACTTTCATTTGTGCAGAAGTAGATTGCGGCCAATAATGTTTTATAAATTGTCGTAATAACAATAATAACACTCACAATAACTATCACAATTTTACAATTGAAGGGCTTAGTTCAATAACCAGAAATGACGGATATTATGAGTTTCTGGAAAATGGCTTCAAAGATGTGACACTTCAAACTATTGTATCTAAGCCATTTGACGACATATTGACAAGCTGTTTGAAGCATCATTGAAGTTATTATTGTCTTTCACGAAATTTTTACATAATGCAATGCAAAGATAACATCGATGTATTTTCCACGACATTTTGGTTCATACTGGGTTATTGACACTCATGTCATGATTTTGTCATCTGGTGTTAGTCGACATACCTTATTCTTCCACCAAACGGTAACTATTACATAGAAATAAAATCGTGCAAGAAGATGGTAAGTCATGATGGACGCATTACGGTAAGATGAATATAATGCAAAATCAGTGAATTTTAGAGTAAATAAGTGGCAATAACCGGGCATGTCAAATGACCTGATTGTTGCGCCGGTTTTAATACAAAGATAAAGAAGATTACAAGAAAAAGCGACATTGTTTGTAATCATACCGAGATATTGCAATGGGGTTATGCTGCCTGCTGCACAGAACCATGTGTTGACGTACTTTTCTTTAAAAAAGCCAATCCAAAAATAATCAGATCTGCACCAAATTTGCAGGGTATATAGAATACTATATTCCAAACATGGTAGCATGCTTTTTACGTAGCAAAGTATGTCGACATAGGGCCTACCTGGCTATTGAACTAAGCCCGTCAATTTACAATTTTACAGTTACAATTTTGAATTATAACTCACGTATTCAAAGAAAGTGACCAGCTTCTGGTCGTAAAACTGGACTCTCCTGAGAGCCTGGAATCCAGCAGTGTACATCCATTCTATCGTGTCTCGACTGATGACGTAACCTGACGGAAGTTCAACGATGACGTTTGCCATGCCACTGATTGGACTCAGATCCGTTCGCAACCATCTGTTTCAACCAATGAATTATAATCCACTTCAGATGGTATGCACCACTAGCAAAAGATTAGGTAAGGTAAGATCGATTCTAATTTCTGTGACAGCCATAGGATGCCATTAACGGTGACGTAGGTCTAGTGTTGTTCTGACTAGACGCAGCACTCGTGAATAGGCTGGTGCCCCGCATTACTTTATACAGCGCTGCAAGTTTTAGTACTTTAAATTGCGATAACCCGTCTAATTATACAGAAAGCATATACCAAGGTCTATCTAGGAGACTAATCGGCCTATAGCCTGATACCGAGGCTTATCTGGGAGACTAATAGTCCTGCACCAAAAACCTATATGGGAGACTAATAGACCTAAACAATGACCTTTTGTGAGACTAATAGACCTAATTGTGCGCTGCCTGGAAGTCAGCTGGATATGAGGACTTACTGGAAGCAGATATTCATTTCCATGTGAGTTCCGTTGTGGCCCCAGAACCTCAGCGAGTCGACTTCGATGCTAAACGATTTGAAATCCGGACCCTCTGCCTCCACTTTGTACGGCTTTTCTTGGTGGTAAAAGGCATCCAGCTAAATCAACAAACAGAGCAGTTCCACCATAAGACATCTAAGGCTTCTGAAAGGTGTCTCAAAGGTGCTGTGGTAATAGTAACTGCAGATTTCTGTAGCGCCACCTCAAGAGAGACTCATCAGAGGCGCTCCAGACCTAACACAATGAAACCACGATCGAACAGAATGGTCTTCAATCGTTTGCGGAAAAGAAGCAAAGAGAGACTGAGTTCATGTCGCAGGTTGTTAGTCAGCTTGCTGTTATTTTAAGTTCTATATTAAGTGTCTTGAAGCATGCACGCAAGGCTGCATCGATAAGGTCTGTCTGCTACAACCTGAAGATTTTAAGTTTATCAGTAATTCTGTTTATCGGTAATTTTGTCTTTCTTATAACGTGTATCTGAACTGCGCAATAATGCCAATCACCCACCGTCATCTGCTCGAGGGTCCTCTACGCATCACCCCACCAACTTTCCACCTCAAATTAAATACAGTCTCACCTCCAAGAATTCAAGAACTCCTTTCCTAATCCATCCAATCATTCGCCCTACAAGCTTTCTCGTCCTCAAAGAAACCCGCCTTAGCAGCTGCTCTGCCTCTCTCTCTCTCTCTCTCTCTCTCTCTCTCTCTCTCTCTCTCTCTCTCTCTCTCTCTCTCTCTCTCTCTGGTCTCTCCCGCGACGAACTCTGACGTCCTCTGGACATCGATCTCTAGATAACCCCTCTGATATGACGCAGCGCCTGTGAATAAGCTGGTGCTTTGCGCTTAGTAATTGAGTAGCGCTTTAAAAATCTCGAGGTCACGATTACTATTACGATTTCTGTTCAGAGAAAGCAGAGTGGTAAGTCGTTAGGTTATGATGATACTTACAGCAATTGAAGCGTATCCTGTGCCAGTGGCACGAGTTCGTACTTGTCCAAAGGCAGGAGTCACCTGTTCCAAAGGAATCACGCTTTAGATTTAACAGCGTTTTACATCCTATCTCCCAGTTATTAAATTATATTCTAATATAGTAAACTAGACTAGATTGGACAGGATTTGATTAGGACTAGTTTCAATTAGAGTAGACTTATCTAAACTAGACATGATTTGTTCAGATTGTACAAGGATACACTAGACAAAAAAGATCAGATTAGAGTTGACTACCGTGGACTTGATTAGCATAGATATGACTGGGCGCACAGCGCGATACACCATGGAGGTTTCAACTGCGGGGCCAACGGTTTCCGATCCTTCTGAGAAAACTTCCAGATGATTGATACCTCGAATGTGTAGAGATCGGCAAAGTTGCTTCTATTAAGTTGAACCGTTTCCGTCCAAGCGGCGTTTGAAGAGCAGACGAACTCAAGTTGAAGGTTGTAGAAGGCGCGGTTCGTTTGTCGATAGGAGAACTCTGTCATCGCCTCCAGGGCCAACAGAGTGTCCTGTCAAAACATAAAAGTGCAGGTCACTTCACGTCTCCCTAATTATCTCCTCCTTACTAATTAAGTAATTAATTAAAGCAGGCAGATTTGTATCCACAGCCGGCTGCTTGCAGATTTTGTCCATTTCCAACATTCAAAAATAATGCTCAAATCAACACACTGTCGCTGGGAAGATGAGACGGCGAGGGAGAGGACTGGCCACCCGCCCTCATACGTAAAGACTACGAAAATGAACACTTCATAACCATGACTGCTTTTCTTCTTACTTATTACTCGAAGTGACAATCGATTGATGCCTTATGAATTATGATCACATCGCAAGACTAGAGACGATTAGATCTGACTGGTCTAAACTGGTATCCGGGCATTTTCTCCCGGACATTTTCTCCGACATTCCCCAGGACATTCCCTCAAGTAAGGCGTAAGCTTCGTATCAAATTCCTATTGAATTCGATGTTATGTTTACAGCAAATTCATACTACTACATTTAAAAGAATTTTTTTGTTAGACGTAGCAGTTCTTTGTTGAATTTATTTATAAGACACGAAAAAGAAGCTTGATTAAAATTCTGAAATGGTTCATACATGTGTCTGTACCTGATATTTAATATACCTATTTAAAAAATCAATAATGAATTTTAATAGCCAATCAAATAAACTTTCTCGTCAATGTTTATGCTGGGTAAGTCATCACAGAGGTGGAAATGTCCGGGGGAATTGTCCTAAGAGGAAATGTCCTGGGCAAATGTTGGAGGGAGGAAATTTCCAGGGGAAAGCGTCCTAGACTCGTCTAGACTAGATCAGATTCGACTAGGCAAGATCGGGTCAGATTAGAAATTAACGCCGACATTGCCTTGAAGACAGCACTCTCCACCTGGTGATCAGCATACCTGCGTTGATGACCACCCCATGAGGTGGTTATGCTGAGAGAAGATCCACTTCATGATGGGGATGGCACCCTGATGGTCGTTGTTCTCGAGGTGCAGCAGCAGACCGTATGACGTTGCCATGACAGCGTTTTCGACGTTAGGATGAAAGCTTCGTTCGTACTGGAATTCGATGTTGTTGATTCGTTCCGTTGGGTTTCGCGGAATTTCTTCGGCCGCCCAGTAAACAAATTCGCCTGTTTAACAGCCAATAACGCTTTTGCATTTCCAGCATTCACACAACCACGGTTTCCTTTTAGTTTTTGAGTGCAATGCCTTGCTAGATATTTTCACATAATAGATTCCGATCTCGCTCTCAGATTCCATTAGATAAGATGACATCAGATGATATATTTATGATAATTAAACACGAACTGTTATATCTATATTCCTGATTATCCACAAGCTCACTGACACACCGCAGTAAGTAACATTGAAATAAATACAGTAATATAACCAAGATTTTACAGAACGCACATCTTGGCATGCCATAATTGGTCGCCCGCTCATTTTACAGCTGCCCCTGGGGAGTGGAAGGCTAAGACGCCCTATAGGAAGCTTACGGGTATCAAACCTCGTCTTTTCAAGACTTTACTTCTTCGAGGAAGAGTGTTACAATTCATCTATCCACCCTTCCATATATTGACTTGAAAAACAAGTATGTCCAAAAATTAAAATCTGCTAAATCTGACGAATTCAACTGACTTGTTCTTTGCATGTTCTTGAGTAGGTTGTAAGCCGTTATTCGGGCGCTGTGTCGCGATACTTGGAGCGCGTAGGCAGTTATGGCCATCTGGAACGGATCGGTGATTTGGTCGATCTTACTTGTGAGGTATTCAGACGCTCGGATGACAGCAGAGGCCGAACTGTGCTTCGCCGACTTAACAACAGTAATAACAAGCAATGAGCTGGTGTTGGTATGATTATAAGAACAACTTAATGTGAAATGAAGAACTAAAGTATTAAATGCTATCCAGTTAATAGAACTAGAAAATATGAAGAAGAACGAGAATAAGAGGAGGAGTCTCTTAAGCTATCTTGAGAGGCAGCCATGAGTATGAATTGTATCGACTTCATTTTCTTAGCCTCGTCTTGTGAGTCCCGGTGGCCTGCTGTCCTCTCCCTCGCCGTCTCGTCTTCCCACCGACAGCATACGGTCGGCGTACTCATTACAACTGAGTTCGCAAGGAGGCGCAGGTGGAGCAAAAATGTGGAAGCAAATTTCTTGCCATGACGGGGATTTGAACCCCGACCCCTCGATTGAACCCGACCCCTCAACAAGCTAACCACTACACTGTCCAAAAAAGAGAAAAATATGCACTACACTACATTGCACCACAGGGCACTACAAAACACTAAACTAGACTACAATACACTAGTCTAACTACACTACAATACAATGGCCTACACTACGCAACATTACACACCACTGGACTATATTGCACTACATTTAACTACACTACATTATGCTACAGCACTTTGCATTGGACTAAACTACGCAACATTACACTACATTGGACTAAGCTACAACACTACACTACACAACCCGATGCTACACTACAAAACACTACATTATACAGGAACTACCAAAAACTGGACGGGACTACACTAAACTACACTTGACTAACTCTGCTTGCAAACACTGTGCTATGTTTTGCATTGTACTCACTCCTGTCAGGCGGCTGGCCAGCGAAAGTGTTATTACGACATGCGCTGTAACGGGAATGTGCCATTCGTGAACTACGCCATTTCTGTCCGTCGTGTATGGCTAGAAAAGGAAAAACAGACAGCGCTTCCACGATAGAAAATAAGTTTCCAATTCAGAATTAAAGCAACACTTTATTGTAATCAGCTGGCACAACCGAGTCAGCGACCATATCTGAGATAATGTAATTGTGATTGTAATTGTAATTGTAATTGTAATCGAACATTATAAAACGCCACTCAACGATTCAGAAGCACTCCCGATATAAGTTAGTGCCATCGCTAACATATATATTGGTCTTCACGCGTCTCCGGAACGGGGCAAGAGAAAGTCTGAGGAGCTAAAGCCGAAATTCTTGCGGAAGACTGTTCCAACTAGAGGGGCCAACATAGGCACAACATAGTCTTAGGTACTTAGTTGATTCCGAGTACCGTAAGTATCCAAGTACCGTATACTTACGAAGAAACTTCTGTCGTAGTAGTTTTCCGAGGTTTCCTTCCAGGCTCCTGTTTCAAGGTCCTGCTGCGATGTCAACCAAAGTGCCATCCTGTTCAGTATATCAACGGGTACGAAGATGGTCTCGGCCCACTGGCTGGTCAGAGTATCGTGAAAGGTCTTCAGAACGAGAGACGTCGTACTGCAACATCAACGCAACGACCTCAGCAACATTAATGTCTGCTCAGAACAGACAATAACGGGTCTGGAATTGTATGACAGGGTGGTCTATACGGGAGCGCGCAGGATCACTAATTCAATGATTTCAGACTCCAGACTGCAGATCGGAATCGGTGTAGTTGCAGTAAATCAATAAATAAAAATATATAAATGAATACTAAATAATAAACGTCCTTGTCTCGTAAAGTATATCCACTATCGTCTACTATCACACAGGTTTGCGTACATTACTTCAAGGGACCATAATAATGTCTGGCTAAAGCCACAGATCTCATGAATAGGCTGGTGCCCCGCGTTTGGCTTTCGAATGCCGCTTCAGAAGTTTGAAGATTAGGAATACGAATAAACAGTGAACATGCATTACCGGTAGTGATGTCCACGAGCGCTATAGAGACATAGTGCAGTTAAGCTTCTAATACAATCTAATCTAATGATTCTAAAACAATCTAATCAAATGACTTCTATAACGTCTTTATCGAAAAATGGTAATGGTAGTTGCAAGTTTATATAGCGCCACTTCATAGAAGACTCACTAGAGACGCTTTCGACCTAACACAATAAAACGACGATCGAACAAAATGGTCTTCAAGTTTTTGCGAAAAGAGGCAAAGAGAGGCTGAGAAGCTCATGTCGCAGGTTGTTGCAGGATAATGGACCGACAACAGCATACTTCTATGCTGGACCGTGGAAGTCGGGGCCGGAGTTATGGTTAAAGCATGGTCAATTCACGTTAAATCGTTGGTAAAACCATGAACCGTTAAGGAAACACAGATGCAAAATTGAAACGGATTGTATGTTGAGAAGTGGTATTCTTACCGAACACAGGGTGACGGGCTTCTTCGAAACAGTCTGTACGAGCCATCGTCATGCATGTAAGCGTACTGTCTCGCCAGGACTGTCAGAAAAACAAATGGGTTAAGTTACAGAACGGTGAAAAAGATAATGACCTCATTTCACTTTGCTCTAGACTTGACTACTGCAATTCCCTCCTCATTGGTCTTCCCAAAGTCCGTCTTGCTCCTCTTCAGTCCGTTCTCAATGCTGCTGCTAGATTAATTGCCCGTCTTCCTCGATTCTCTCATATCACCACCTTTATGGCAGAAGAACTCCACTGGCTCCCGCTTTCTGCCCGCATCCAATTTAAGGTCCTCATCCTTGTCTCTAAGGCTCAGCTTGGTTTCGCTCCAAAATATTTATGTGACTTATTTCATCGCCCTCACTCTGCGGCTTCTCTTCGTCCTCTTCGTTCATCTGACCGTTTGGACCTCCTCGTTCCCCGTGTCAGGACTTCACTGGCTCAATCTAGGTCGTTTGCTTCCATTGGCCCTGCTCTTTGGAATGGGCTTCCTCCGTTTGTTCGTTCTTCTATTCTCTCAGGTAGCGTCTCTTCCTCTTTTACCTTTCTTAAAACTTGCTTTTTCTCTCGGGGTCTATCGCACTGGGAGCGCTTCTGAATGGCCCTCCCGCTAGAAGCGCTTTATAAATATCCGAATACAATACAATACAATACAATACAATACAATACAATACAATTTCATGTGGTTGACTAGTGCGTGAGGCACGGAGAATGCGCCGTTTTAATTGTGTTAATACTGGAAGTTTGCTGTAGTGATGCGCTCATCTCCTATTCTAAGGTTTGTTGCACGGGATCGACTTGGATCGAAAAGAACATCTATGTATTTGTTTATCTCTTTAAGTGTTTCTATGATTCTCTTCTTATTATCAGCCATCTCGACTCATTAGCTGAAATGAGTACACTGACCGTACACTGTCGGTGGGAAGATGGGACGGCGAGGGTGAGGACTGGCCACCTGCCCTCAAGTGCCGAGGTTAAGAAAATGAAGTCGCTAACACTTCTTCTTTTCTTCTTCTCGTCATTGTGAATCTTGTACCTTTCGTCTAGATTTTAAGTAACTTTTGATCTCACGCACTTTTCTGCATGTATTCCAAAGCCGTGTTAAGTTTCTCGTTGTTGAGTAAGCTTAACGTTTGAAGGTAGTTCAGCGTCTGAAGGTTGACCGCGAAGTCGAACAGGTAACCTTCGGCTGAATCGTGATATGAAAAAGCAGTATTGCCGGCCGTCAGGTAGTCTTCAAATAATCCAGGTGAAACAAGATCACCTGAAACAGGTTAATTTGAACAGACTGAGTAGAAGTTAGAAGTTCTTTTAACGATTGTAGAGATCGATTTGGATGGACTGGTGGTTGCATAGGTGGATGCATGGATAGATGAAGAGATGGGTGGATGAATGAAGTGATGGATGGATAGATAAATAGATAGACAGAAAGACAGATAGAATGAGAGCGAGACAAACAGGCACACAGACAGACAGACTGATGGATGGACGGATGGAAAGTGGATGGAATGGTTGAAGGATCGATAGGTAGAACGATGGATAAATTAATGGATGGATGAATGAACGAATGGAAATATAGATTGGTAGATGGATCGACTTAGATGTATAGACAGACAGACAGATAGAGTGCGGCAGAGAAAGTGAGACAGACAGAGAGACCGGAGTTTTACCGTAGACGTGGATTTTCGCTTCGTTTGATCCTGGAATGTAGAGGAGATCTCTTGACTCCGGATCGAAGAATCGCTCCGAGATCGGTATCTTCAGATCGGGAATGATAAGAGACCCGGAATTGACGAGATCCACGAGATACGGAGTATGCCGGACACGCCCCACCGTTCCATCGTACTACACAGATACGTTTAATGTCGTCCAACATCACAGGCTGAATATCATGCTATCTATAATTTGATCTTCTACGAGAAGTTTGAAGAGTTCTGTGAACGCCCTCGCTACGCCTGGTCAAGAACAGTGGAACCTGATCTGTGACCTCATAAACTTTGGGTATCGCTCGACCTAGATTCGAACCCAGAACAGAGGGGATTGGTGAGTCGTGGAAACGGTGAAGCTCTAGAGAGGAGCACGACGTATATGATGTAATTGTAATCGTTATTGTAATCGAACACTTTAAAAAGCGCCACTCAGCGATTCAGAGACGCTCACGACCCAAGTCAGTGCTGCCACTAACAAATACAATGGACTTCAGGCATTTCCGAAGCATTGGAAGGGAAAGCTGAGAATCTCAAGCCGTAGTTCCTACGGAAGACGGTTCCAACTATAGGGGCCAACATGGGCAGAGCTTCTAGACTGAGCAGTAGCCCCGCGCATGCGAGGGAGCAACCAGAAGTAACGATGTCTCACCAAGACTTTTATCGGAACCTCGCAGTAGTCGTATCTACGCATGTTGTAGGTACTGATGCGGACTGTGATCTCTCCTTTGTCGATCTTGGCAACAATCGGAATCATGAGGTAACTGGCTACTCCAGCTTGGACCTGGAAGAAAAAGAAAACGACTCGGTCGATCTATAATCATTGTTGTTTGTAATTGTAATAGAACAATTATACCTTAATTCATTCATTCAGATAACTTAAATACCACCCCTCAAAGATATCGATTCAGAGGCGCTTCCAGCCCAACCTCGGCGACAAGGCGTTTCCTTCATACTCTCCCCGTTGAATCTGTTTCCCGTTGTTTCGCTAAGATAAGGCCATGACAGAGCAAGGTAGAGAATGTATGAATAAGGTAAGAATAGGTAAGGCAATGAGTGGTAAGCTATAATAAAATGAAGCAGAGTAAAGACGTGATGGTTCGGTAGATGATATAGGTTTCTCTAGCAGATTTTTATGAATTGGACTGAGACAAATGCTATTGACTTATTTTGCGAAGTCTTACTGACTAATTTGGAAAGTCTTATTCGCCAACTTTGGAAAGTCTTATTGACTAACTTGGAAAGACTTACTGACTAACTTTGTAAAGTCGTACAGACTAACTTTTGAAAGTCCTATTCACTAACTTGTAAAGTTTCATTGACTAACTTTGAAAAGTCTTATTGACTAGCTTTGGAAAGTCTCTCTGACTAACTTGGAAAGACTTACTGACTAACTTTTGAAAGTCATATTGACTAATTTGGACAGTTTCATTGACTAACTTTGGAAAGTCTTACTGACCGAAACCATGGTCTGGACATCTCCGGCCGTTTCTCTGGGATTATAGGAAAGGGCGAAACCAAAATCCTCGACGTTGATGAATCGATAGTCATCATCTCCGTGTAACGTAATGAGTACCTACGAGATCAAATGCAAATTCTTTCACAGTCATCACCATCATCATCACCTTTATCTACTATCATCGTCATCATCACCATTATCGTCATCACCACAACCACCGTCATCCTCCTCCTCCTCCTCATCATCAACAACAACAACAACAACAGAAAAAGTCAACATCATCATGATCATTATCATCAGTAGCCCTCGTCAGCTGATAACGATTAAAATAACTGATGATGATCATGATGCGTCATGATAATGCTAAAGGTGGTTAGTTTTATGATAATGATGATGATGACGACGACGACAATGATGATGATGTCGTTGCTGCTGCTGCTGCTGCTGCTGCTGCTGCTGCTGATGATGATGATGATGATGATGATGATGATGATGATGATGATGATGATGATGATGATGATGATGATGATAGTACACTACACAGCATGCGCTACACTGCTGCAGCATCAACTGAACGATATGTGTTGGAGGTGACTAACTTCTAAGGGCTGGTCCCAGAAGCTGTAGACGTCGAGACGTAAGCCGACTTGTTCCCCTCGTCGGATGACCTCAGGACTCTCCACGGTGACGAAGAATTCACGTGACGAGTCATGCTGAAATTCAAATTAAAACTAAAGTTTAAATTCGCAAACAAAGATCTTGTTGGTTATGCGTAATTGCCTGGCGGGTTGTGCTCCATCCTACCTCAGAGATCTTTGCTTCTTAGTCCGTTCCATTCCTGTCGCAGATTTCTCTGATGCCCAAGGCATGGAGACTTTGTTGTTCCACCGAACTCTCTCTCTTCTTTGGCTAGGGGGAAGCTTTTGGTCCCGCGTGCGTGCTCTCACTGCTGTTAGACAATGTCGGGCCCTTTCGGTTGTGGGGTCCTCCATCTGGAGTGGCCTCCCTCTAGAACAGTGCTTGCTGTCTCGGTTAAACTTACCTGCTTTTGTAAGTCACTCAAATCACATTTCTTTAGCTGTGACTGGGCTGGGAGCGCCTCTGAGTAGGTCTCGTGAAGAGGCGCTACATAAATTCTCACATTAAATGAACAGAACGAATCAGAGAAACTTGGACAAGATCCCATAATTGTAATTGTAATTGCCAAGTTATATAGCGCCACTTCAGGAGAGACTCAACAGATCAGAGATAAGAGAAATAGATCAGAGAAATGTGGAGTCAGGCTACCGTGGTTAAGTAGGTTTAAACAGTCATTAGAGAAATTATAGAAAAGGAGGAGAATGGTAGGAGAGCAGAAGAAGGAGAGTAGGAGGTGAAAGAAGAGGAAAAGGAGGAGGAGGAGGAACAGGAGGAAAAGGGGAGTACGAGGAGAAGGAAAAGGATGAGAAGGAAGAGGAGGAAAAGAAGGAAGAGGAAGAGAAAGAAGGAAGAGGACGAGAAAGAAGGATTTGAAGAAAAGAAGAGGAGGAAGAGGAGAAGAATGAGAAGGAAGAAGAGAAGAAGAAGAGGAAAAAGGGAGGAGGAGGAGAAAAAAGACGAGAAGGGAGAGAAGATGGAAAAATACGAGGAAGAGAAGAAGAAGGATAGAGGAGCAGGAAGAAGAGCGAAAGGAAGAGGAGGTGAAGGAAGGGGAAGAAGAGGAGGAGAATGCCCATCACTGCCCACAATTGAGCAATGATTGGCAATTTACATTCACTTCTACAGTTTATAATCAGAATTCCCAGCAGACCCTGCGTTTCATTGACGAAGGTTTTATACGGATGTCTTCTTAGAAGCTATATCTTACTTGTATGTATTCGCTGGCGAGAAATAGACCTTGTTCGGGATGCATGAAGACCGCACCCCAGACCATTGGGTTCATCAATTTCAACTGATCAGGCTGCAATTGATCAACTTTCGCTTCTCCCTGACCGACCTGTCTGAACGCAAGAAAAATCGGTGCCATTTAGTGCTATCACAAAAATTGATGCCATTTGTTATAATCATATTTGGATAATGCAATGTTCTCTAGCGTGGAGGTAAAGGAATTCGAACAGAAGTGTACTGTAGGTTGGAACATTTTATCTAAAGACATCTTAGCATTGCATAAGAATACAGAAGAGCAGTTTGTCTAAAATCAGGGAGACCAACCTCAGCAGAACTGGACTCGGTAGCCGATTCATTATGGTAAGGACTCTGAGCATGTTTATCACTCTCAGTTGCTCGTAATGAAGAAGAGGAAGAAGAAGAAGAAGAAGAAGAAGAAGAAGAAGAAGAAGAAGAAGAAGAGGAGGAGGAGGAGGAGGAGGAGGAGGAGGAGGATCAGAGCAGGAGCAGGAAAAAGAAGAAGAAGGAGAAGAAGAAGTTCCTTAAGCGAGCCTGAGGCAACTATGGGTATGAAGTGTTATCGACTTCATCTTCTTAGCCTTGGCGTACGAGGGCGGGTGGCCAATCCTCCCCTCGTCGTCTCATCTTCCCACCGACATTGTACGGTCCGTGTACTCATTATATTTGGGTTGATTATGGGTCGCAGGTGGAGAAATCTCGACACAAATTTCTGCCCTGGCGGGGATTTGAACCCTCAACCTTTCGACTAACTATCCAACGCGCTAACCACTACGCTATCAAGCACCCACGTACTTGATATAACCGGAGACCCAGAACATGAAAGTTTCGTCCGTAAAGCGACTGTTCCAGAAGAGATTGTCGAGCTCGTTGGGTCGAGGTTTGTACCTTTTCTCCGGAGGTAGAGGACCTGGGTTCATTTACAGCACACAGAAAAACACCAAAGTATAGGTAACACAATTATTTTCGCACACGAGTAAAAAACCTCCCTTAAAAACTTCAATTTTTCGTAAATTAGGCCAATACACAAACACACACACACACACACACACACACACGCACGCACGCACGCACGCACGCACGCGCGCACGCACGATACACCGACCGCAATAACTCCGCCACTGGTCGTACTTCATCTTTGTTATGACACAACAACTAGCCAATGAATGAAAGTATAAAGCGATGTCATGTGAACGAATATTCCTATAACGTCTTCTGGGTTTCTGGCGATGTGACCTGATCTAGAAGAAAAGGCGCTACAGAAGCGATTGTTATCAATTAGCGATAAATCAGTTGCCATCAGTCAGTTAATATCATTTGATTGATTGATTGATTGATTGATTGATTGATTGATTGGTAATTGTCCGTCATGGCTTACAGGCGATCTCGTCGTATCCATCGAGACAGTCGATGATTCCATCGCAGGCTCTCTTCAGCTCGTAGCATTCCTTCGACGACGGACAGATGCCCAGTCCCAGGGAGCGATTGCATGGCGAAAACTCTACAGACAACACTCGCGATAATGTACTTCCATTTAGGTAAGGCTAGGTAAGGTAATTCTTCTTCTTCTTTCCCTTCAGGCTGGGATTGATCCCTCGCTGGTGAGAAGTTAGGTAAGGTAATTCTAGAGTCCTAACCTTAAGGTTAGGACTCTAGGTTAGGTAAGGTAAAGCTAGAGTCCTCAGATTAAGTACGGTGATGCTAGAGTCCTAGCCTTAGAATCCTAAGATTAGGTAAGGTAAAGCTAGAATCCTAAGGTTAAGTAAGTTAAGGCTGGAGTCCTAACCTTACAGTCCTAAGGTTACATAAGGAAAGACTATTTGAATAATCAGAAGTTCTGACTCCTGCGTCGCTTAGTTGTGAGTAGCGCCTCAGCAATTTGGAGTTTACGATTACGATTGCGATTGCGATTGTGTAAGGTAGATGAGACAAGAAAATGGAAGGTACGGTAATAGAAAGGCAAGGTAAGAGAAGACAAGATAATGGAAGGTACGGTAATGGAAGGCAAGGTAATGGAAGGAAAGGTAATGGAAGGAAAGGTAATGGAAGGCAAGGTAATGGAAGGTAAGGTAATGGAAGGTACGGTAACGGAAGGTACGGTAATGGAAGGGAAGAGAGTGATAGGTGTGGAAAAGGAAGGTTAGATAATGGAAGATAAGGTAAGGTAATGGAAGGTGAGTTAATGGAAAGTACGGTAATGCAAGTTAAGGCAATGGAACGTAAAGTAATGGAAGGTAGGTAGGGTAATGGAATATAGGATAAGTAAGGTAAGGCAAGGTAAGGCAATGAAAAGTAAGGTTGCGTGAAGTTCGGTAAGGAGAAGTTAAGTAAGGCTAGGTTGGGTAAGTAATAGTACGATTGAGTTAGGCAAGTAAGGCATTAAAATCTACTCTGTGTGGCGCAGTTGTTCTTATGCACAATGCCTTTGTAAATATGCTAGAAATCGATGGCCTCCTCAAGGGAAAACTTAGTCGTACTCGTAAACTTTAAAATTACACAGCGGGCTTGAAAGCTAAGGGCAGGGCACCAACTTATTCACGCGCGCTGTCAGAGCAGTTAATTAAGATCGTAGTCCGTTGGATAAGTCTGGACAAAATCTGGGCAAGGTAAGTCAAGAAAATGAACCACTAAGGTGATATAAATCAACTGCAATGTCTTCTCAAATGTCAAATGCCTTTGCAAATTTCTATACTACAAAACATAGTTTATAAGTAAGGTAGGGTAAGGCAACCTTTAAATCAACCTTTGGAAAAAAGACTCACGTTGGTTAATGGTTATGTTGAGGTCACTCATGACGATCAAACCAGAAGACTGTAAACAAAAATGCAGACTGATATTGTAGTGACAGTCATGGACGATATTATATTAGGGATTTAGGATTACGCTATATATTAGTATTATGTGTTGCTTAGGATTTGATGTAGGCTAAAGAACACTAGAGTCGAGATCAGATAAGACTTGGCTGACATTAGGGCCTGACCGGGTGTCATAAGAGGGGGAGCAGGGAGAAGGAGGGGCGAAGGAATGATAGCGCGACCGATAGGAGTGCGAGATTGGGGAAGAGATGGATGAATGACAGGTCTGGGCGAAAGGGGAGAAGGAGGAAGAGCGAAGACTGGAAGGAGGACGGCATTCACTCACAGGAAGAGGAATCGATTAGACGTAGGATTCACTCACAGGAGGAGGAATCGGTTAGACGTAGGATTCACTCACGGAAGGAGGAATCGCTAGGACGTAGGATTCACTCACGGAAGGAGGAATCGGTGAGACGTACGATTAACTCACGGAGGGAGGAATCGTGTGACGGAAAATTGCAGACGCAGAAACTGTTATGCAACGCGAAGTGAGAACTGTTCTAGGTGTACATACGTTGTGTAAAAATATTGTATAATAAGAATTGCAAAACATACAAGAGTACTGTCTTCTAACTGTCTTCGCGAGGTGAATTACAAAAACCCACGTGCTTCGAACGCTAACAAGACCCCCGAAGACTAGCCTAGCCGCTCGATTACGTAACACCGCTGCCACCATAACTGAAGACAGATCAAGTAACATCTTCTTTCAGTACATTGTGCCAGCAGGGATTCGGTACAGTGTATTCTTCAGTACACTGTATTGGGAGACGGAGCAGATTTTCTACGCTGCACGGCTCGAACCAGCATCAAGCGGAGACGTTGGAGGACAACTCAGCACAACGGACGGTGACGACATCGGAGAAAGAAGCGGAACAAGAAGGACGATCGGACGCAAAAGACGAGGAGCACGCGACGATCGGGGCCAGCTGAACAGCCGAACTCAACGAGCGAGCGAGCAGACGATCCGAACAACCGGAAGAGGGACTCGGACGATCACAAGAGGACGCGGAGGACGATCGGACGGTTGGAGTACAACTTGGAGCCTTGCAGAGATCTCGAGTGGACGGTGCGGCGGATTCTTCGGAACTACACACCTTGAAAATCTGACGAGATCGGGTGAGCGAGACCTAGCTTGTTAAATTGTCTGTTAATGATCATTGGATGAGTGTCATAAATTGCACTGACGCTAGATGATAAAGTGTATGAGCTGAGATAATTGTTTATTGCAGAAAGGACGGTGATTATTGATTGGTAGTGCGAACGAAAGCACAGTTATTGTTTAGACGAAAAGTGTGAAAGACTGTCATAGCTTGACTTTCTGTTGATTGGTTTTTCAGTGTTTACGAGGGATTTTGAATTTGTGTTTGAGTGTTTTACGAAGACTTTTTCGAAGGTGTAGTGTATTGTGGATTCTGTTCGAATAATTGCACTGAATTGCTAAGAGGATGTTTGAGAAGATGAAATTGGCGACTTTGCAGCAAGAATGTGAAAAGAGAGACATTTGCTATGAAGGGCTGGATAAGAAGGGAATGGTACAGAAGTTAAAAGAATACGAGAATGAGGTGGAACAGAGTGAAAACGAGATGGAGGAAGTGGAGGTGGATGAAGAGAGTGTCGGGGAAACCCAGATGAAGCTCCAGCTGACTCTGGCGGAGGAGAAGAGGTCTCAGGCAGAGGAGAAGCGCTTGCAGGCAGAGAAGGAGAAGATGCAGGCAGAGACGGAGAAGATGCAGATGGAAATAGCACTTTTGCGTGAAAAGGCTCAGTTAGGGCTATTACAATCGAATGTTTCTGCTTCTGGCACTGATCTACCTTTGTCTTCATCTTACTCTAAACTTCCGACGATGTGTGAAGGTGAAGATGCAATTAGTTATTTTCATTCATTTGAAAAAGTGGCTTGCCTTCACGCTATTGATGAGAGCAAATGGGCTAAGCTGTTACCAGCTCTGCTTAATTCTTCTATGCGCTTACATTACAACCGACTGTCTGTTGAAGTCTGTTCACATTACAAACAAACAAAGGCAGCGCTACTGGATGCATGTAGGATGAACGCCAGATATTATCTGGACAAGTTCAAGGCGACACACAGAAAAGGCAAACAAACATACGCCCAAGTGTTAGACAATCTTCATGATATCTTTAATTACTATCTGGAATGCAAAGGCATAGAGGATTTTGAATCTCTTAAAGATGACGTTTTGCTAGAGCGCTTACAGGAAAGTCTGCCCTCAGACACCCGTTATTTCGTTCAGGCAAGAAAGCCAAAAAGTGCCAGGCAGTTAGCTGAATATGCTGACTTGCATTTTGAGTGTACTCTGGAAAGTCGAAAGCTTAATCAGGGAGAACTAAAACATAATCATGGTTTTAAGCCTAACAATGTTGACTTTAGAAACAAGCAGTTGGAAAAGCATGGACCCAAAAGCTTTGGAAGTGAGTCCAATGCGAATGCACGCCCAATGCATTTCAACCAGGATAACAGAGCGGGTTATGTAGCCCAAGGAACACAGTTCAATAACAGGAATCAAAACAGATTCCACGCGCAGGGGCAATCTCATGCGCAAGTCAAATTTGTGAAACCAGATGCAACTGTGAGTAAGGTCACTGAATATAAAAAACGTTTCGTTGTACCCCTCTTTGTAAATGATGTTCCAGTGCAAGGTCTTAGAGATTCGGGCTCAGACGTATGTCTTATAAGCGATGCAATAGCACCAAACAAATCGTCCGTCATTGAGGGGAAGCCCATGAAAGTCCAGTGTGCTTTTGGACTGATAAAATGTTTTTCCACATGCCAAGTTGAAATTCATTCACCGAAATTTGGGACAGACAGAAAGGTAACAATAGTTGCAGGAATTGTCCCGGGCTTGGCCGTCGACATAATAATAGGGCATGATTTGTTTGTTGACCATCCGGACTTTGTTGATCCCGTAGACATAGGTCACAGTGACACAATCGACGATGTAGCACAGACACTAATCGCCACTAGACGTCGTAGCTATGACAGTAAGGAACAGCAACACCAGATGGCGCTGAAACCGACCGTAAATGCACCTAATGCACTCCCCAAGGGACCTCTTGACGAAAGACGAGAGAAGCGAAAGCCGTTAGTCGCTGATAAGAAGCGACCGGATTCAAAGCATGGAACCATACTGGACATAAGCGACGGCAACGCACCGAATGAACTCCGCTTGGCCGACAGAGACACAGAGACGCAAGGTGACAGACTAGGCGGAAGAGGTGAATTATCGGTAATTGACGAACGATCGAGTTCTAACGACGGGACCGTACGCGGCGTTAATGACATTAATTGCCCTAATGGACTTAATCGCTTTAATGACCGACAAGGGCGGACGGGTAGAAAGGCGCAGAGTTCGGACATTAATTACGATAGAGGCGTACTAGTCAATAATGATAGCGACGATGATACAGCGCATGATGAAGAAGAGGAAGAAATTATTGAAGACAGAGGCACAGCTAATGACACTAACGACGAAGACATTACAGACGACGGAGACGAGGAGATAAAGACGGCCAAAGACGATATAGATGGAGAGCAGATAACTTTTAAAATGGCGCAAAAGAAAGACGTCACGTTGTGCGACCTCTGGACAAGAGCTAAAGAAGGCGACGAAAGATACATGATACATGACGATCTACTGTATAAGCGAGGGAAAGCGAATCAACGCGAAGGCGAGGACGATAAGGGCGGATGCAATCAGTTAATGGTCCCAGTGGAATACAGACGAAAGATATTAAAATTGGCCCATGACAGTTTATGGTCTGGACATAGAGGCATAAAGGCCACAAAATCTAGGATAAGCAAAGCGTTCTGCTGGCCATCCATCACTCCAGACATTCAAGAATATGTCCGATCATGCCCAGAGTGCCAAAAGACCGCAGTGATCAAAAAGGCTGATAGAGCGCCACTGATACAGGTCCCAGTCATCGAAGAACCATTCCGTGTAATCGTAACAGATATCCTAGGACCAGTAAATCCCAAATCATCATCAGGAAAAAAATTTGTTCTGGTGATCGTGGATCAAGCCACGCATTGGGTGGAATTTGTGGCACTTGGCAGCGTAACTGCAAAAAGCGTCGCAAAAGCACTAATCGAAGTGTTCGCCCGAACCGGAATTCCTAAAGTCATCATATCTGACAATGGAACACACTTTAAGAATCAGCTTGTACGAGGATTGGAAGATATGCTGGGCATTTCGCCAGTATTCTCAACAGTTGAACACCACGAAACGGCGGGAAGTGCAGAGCGCACTATCAGAGTGCTAAGGGAAATGCTACGAAAAATTATAGCGGATCAACCGAAATCGTGGGAAGCGGCGCTTCCACTCCTGGCCTTCAGCTGCCGACAGGTTCCTTCATCTGTAACAGGATTCTCGCCTTTCGAGTTGTTATACTCACACGACGTCAGAGGACCTATGCAGGTAGTGCAAGACGCATGGACAGGCAAGCTAAACATGGCCTCAAATAAGCGAAGCGTCATTGAATATTTAACAACGACACAAAATCATCTAAAGAAATGCATGGCACTAGCCACAGAGCATGCAACGAAGGAGAGACAGAAGGCGAAAACTTACTACGACAAAAAGTCCACGAACAGAGTGCTGGAAACAGGCCAAGAGATCCTACTCCTGAGACACTCAACCGAGAACAAGCTTCTGGCGAAATGGGAGGGTCCGTTCATGGTCACCAGAAAACTGTCAGCCGTCAATTACGAGATTATGACAGAGAAAGGACCAAAAACCTATCACATTAACCTGCTAAAACTGTGGCATGCGAGGGAGTCGGACATTCACATACCCAAGGTCAATGTAATATTAACAGCAGAACCATGTGAAGCCGATTATGAGACACTCGGAGCAATAGATGACGAGAGAGATGACACAGAAGAAATAACCTTCAAAGACGAAAGTCTATCAGAAGTTCAAAAGACACAACTGCGAGAAGTACTAAACGCGTTTAAGGACCGCTTCGTACAAAAATTGGGGAGAACCACCCTAATCCAGCATTCCATCAAGTTAACGACTGACCGACCGATAGCACCAAAGTTCTATCGGATCCCAGAGAGCCTAAAGGACCAGGTTCATAAACAGATTAAGGAAATGATTAACGACGGCATAATAGAGCCTTCAGAATCACCATATGCCTCTCCAATAGTATGTGTGAGAAAGAAAGATAGCACGATACGCATATGTGCTGACCTGAGACAGATCAATGCAATCACAATTGCAGACGAGTATCCAGCCAGTGACATGAGAGCGATACTGGAAAAGGCTGCAGGCGCCAAGTACATCACTGGCTTAGACCTCCAGCAAGCGTTCTTCCAGGTCGAACTGGACGAACAGAGTCGCCCTTACACGGCATTTAAAACTCCGCACGGTTTGTACCAGTACACCGTGTTGCCAAACGGCGCCAAAAACTCGTCAAAGGTCTTCCAGAGACTGGCCGATAAGATACTGCGGGGGGCCGAAGACTTCGCAGCGGCCCACGTGGACGACTTCATTATTTTCTCATCCACATGGGATCAGCATCTGGGCCACATACGAGAAGTATTGGCCAGATTAAGAGAGGCTAATCTGACAGTAAAACTGAGAAAATGCCAGTTCGGAAAGAAGTCGATAAAGATTCTAGGTCACGTGATAGAGGATGGGTTTGTAAAACCTGATCCAGACAAATTAACCGCAATTTCTAACTACCCCATTCCCAAGACGAAAAGGCAAGTAAGGGCATTCTTGGGTCTAGGCAATTTTTACAACCGCTTTATCCCCAATTTCGGCTCTAAGGCAGCCCCCTTGACCGAACTTATTAGAAAGGACAAGCCGGACAAGGTTCAGTGGACAGAAGCATTAAATAAAGCATTTAATGACTTAAAGGACGACCTGACTTCTGACCACATGCTAATACCACCAGACATAAGTCAACCCTTCATTCTAAGATGTGATGCATCGGGAACGGGTCTTGGGTCCGTTTTGGCCCAATTGGACCCCAAGGGAAGAGAAAGACCCATAGGGTATGCAAGCCGGAAGTTAATAGATAGGGAGGCAAGGATGAGTACTGTAGAACGGGAATTACTTTGTGTGGTATGGTCGCTTAACCATTTTCAGCAGTATACTTATGGGACCAGGGTTAAAGTGTATACAGACCACAACTGTCTCAAATGGCTGCAGACCATGGCTAATCACAATCCGCGTCTAACGCGATGGGCGTTGGCTATCCAGCGATATGATCTAGAGATACATTACGTTCCGGGGCGACACAACTCAATGGCGGACGGTTTGTCACGTGCCTTTATGACCAACTAAATCTGATATAATGGTCATGTTTTTCGGTTACAAGTACTTGCTTTATTCCGATGTTACGAAGTGTTATATATTGTCTTTTAAACGAGGGTGTGATAGAGAAACTTAATAATGTTTGTATCACAGTTACTACTCGTTGTGTTTGTATGCTTTATGTTATAGATTAACGCCGTAGATACATGTTTAAACCAGCCTGATGACGTCGCAAGAAAAATGGCGCAAACAGACATTGAAATTAAAACGCCATCATGCGTGTCATCTGTGCTCTTGTACATCGCCATGACTGCACAACAAAAACACTCCTGAAATGCCATCTTGCTTTCTGAGAAGCCGAACCGATGACCGTCGAACTTTGGAAGTGTGATGATGTAGTGACAGTCATGGACGATATTATATTAGGGATTTAGGATTACGCTATATATTAGTATTATGTGTTGCTTAGGATTTGATGTAGGCTAAAGAACACTAGAGTCGAGATCAGATAAGACTTGGCTGACATTAGGGCCTGACCGGGTGTCATAAGAGGGGGAGCAGGGAGAAGGAGGGGCGAAGGAATGATAGCGCGACCGATAGGAGTGCGAGATTGGGGAAGAGATGGATGAATGACAGGTCTGGGCGAAAGGGGAGAAGGAGGAAGAGCGAAGACTGGAAGGAGGACGGCATTCACTCACAGGAAGAGGAATCGATTAGACGTAGGATTCACTCACAGGAGGAGGAATCGGTTAGACGTAGGATTCACTCACGGAAGGAGGAATCGCTAGGACGTAGGATTCACTCACGGAAGGAGGAATCGGTGAGACGTACGATTAACTCACGGAGGGAGGAATCGTGTGACGGAAAATTGCAGACGCAGAAACTGTTATGCAACGCGAAGTGAGAACTGTTCTAGGTGTACATACGTTGTGTAAAAATATTGTATAATAAGAATTGCAAAACATACAAGAGTACTGTCTTCTAACTGTCTTCGCGAGGTGAATTACAAAAACCCACGTGCTTCGAACGCTAACAAGACCCCCGAAGACTAGCCTAGCCGCTCGATTACGTAACACCGCTGCCACCATAACTGAAGACAGATCAAGTAACATCTTCTTTCAGTACAGATATCTAAGAAGGAAATCTTATAGAAAAAGATATGTTTTTGATAATACAAATTATAAGTTAACGCATAGTTCTGAAATATGTTACTCTTGTAAATGATTCAGTTACGGCGTACGAGGATTTATACAATTTCACTGCATTTCATTTAATACCCATTAAGAATAAAACTTATTTTAAAACATTCCTGTATGTCAGTTAAATACATGACGAAATGTTCATAGAGGCGGTTTATTAAACTACAACCTCGTCCAGCACGAAGTGTTGTTATATGTTATGAATTTAGTGAAACCTTAGTCATTTGTTGTTATTCTTATTTGCACTGTAGTTGTAGATAGTCATGCATGAACAATTTTTAACCGAAGATGAACTGAGTTACTGTTTACTGTGCTAGCCACTTGAGCGATATGAGCTTCTCAGCCTCTCTTTGCTTCTTTTCCGCAAACGCTTCATGACCATTCTGTTCGATCGTGGTTTCATTCTGTTAGGTGGGGAGCACCTCCGATGAATCTCTCTTAGAGGGGCGATATACAAAAATCTTCAATTACTATCGTTCTTATTCATACATGAATTGCAGATACAGATGGTTAGTCATGCGTGAACTATTGCTTAATTAAGACGAACTATATGAAGTTAGATTATTAGTCGTACGTGAGCAGTGGTGTTTGTATCCATCCCAATGGTTGGTGCGTTGAAGAACACACTTTCCTCCCAATCTGCGTTGTTGTGCCACCAGGTATGGTAGTAGGGTAATTGTGCTTGACCATTGTACTCTAGCAGATCGTGGATGATCTGTAAGTAAATTAAAAATAAATTAAGGAAGGGTAGTCGTAGGGTAGGGTTAGGCATGGTAGGGCTTGGTAGATATGGTTAGGCAGGGTAGGCTTGGTTAAGCAGGGTAGGTATAGGGGGCCTAATGCATGGCGCCTAGTTTATGATGTGTTGCAGGATGGCATAGGGTGGAGCAGACGAGGTTCATCTAGGCGAGGCTAGGGTAGTTTTGCACAGGAAAGAAGATTGCAGGTGAGGGTGGATTAGGTGATCCTAGGGTAGATTAGCGTATGAGAGAAGATTGCGGGCGAGGTTGGACTAGGTGAGGCTAGGGTTCATCAGCGTGGGAGAATAGATTGTACTTTGGAGCCCCTAAGGGCCACGCACGCTGAAACCAGAGGGACCCATGTGCCATGGCACATGGACTCAATGATTTAATAATATTATTATTATTAATTAATTTAATAATAGTAATTAATTAATCTTTTAATTATTATTTAGTACTGTCTGAATAATAATGATGATGACGATGAAGAATGATGATGATAATCATAATAGTAGTAATGGCCTGAGGGAAAAGAACTACCTCGGCTACTAAAGTAATAATAACAATGATGATGATGATGATGATGATGATGATGATGATGATGATGATGATGATGATGATGATGATGATGATGATGATGATGATGATGATGATGATGATGATGATGATGATGATGATGATGATGATGATGATGATGATGATGATGATGATGATGATGATGATGATGATGATGATGATGATGATGATGATGATGATGATGATGATGATGATGATGATGATGATGATGATAATATCCTACTGACCTTTTGTTCCGTTGGAAAAGACAATGCTCCTCGAATGTAGAACTCATAGTCGACAGACGCCGTGTAGAAGTAGCCGCCGGGAGGACCTTGGGCAACGACCTCGAGCGTATCCCGTTTGAAATCTTTTCCAAAGTTTAATTTGAACGACGGCTGAAATTCGAAGTGTAATGCTTTTTAGCTTCTGCAGTCTTCTTTTACATTTCTAATAAGTCTGTAATTAGTTAAATGGAAACCGGACTGTGACCTCCTTTGGACTACTCTTTGGAAAGATCCCCTCTGATTTGAAGCAGCGGCCATGGACAAGCTGGAACCCTACACTTGGCTTTCGAGGGGTGCTTTAGAAGTTTGGAGATTACGATTAAGATAGCACTCCATTTCGGATTAGCACTTGCAAATGGTTTTGCATGAGTTCGACATCTCTGGAAACCGGACTCTGACCTCATTTTGACTACCATCTGGAACCCCACTTAATTGATGCAGCGTTCGTGAATCGGCTGGTGCCTTGCGCTTGGCTTTCAAGTGGCGCTTTAGAAGTTTGGAGTTTACAACTACGATTACGATTAGTAACTTCTACAGCGCCTGTGACTAATGCAAAGGGTATTAACCGATGGCGTACCAAAACCTGTTTGAGTTAATTAGACACTGATTCTTAAACGATGTACGATTCGCAAAACTGCGTTACAGTTAGGCTATAATATGCTATGTTGCGCTATGCGTTACAGTTAGGTTATGTTATGTTAAGCTAAGAACCTGTTTGAGTTTAGAATCGCGAACGAAGAACGTCAAGGAGTCGACGACGACTTCCCCTTGGACGATGCAGTAGGCGAACAGGTGGGCCGAGGGCGACATCTCACGTGACAGGGCGATTGCGAACGTCTTTTGCCGTGACGTCATCAACAGCTGACTTCCCAGCAGAATTGCTCCTCCAGCGGCTACCTGAGTCAAAATTGGTTCCATTGTGAAAAAACCGAATTTATTTGCATAATATAAACACATTATAAAGTCGTGTAATGTAACGTCGATCCTAAGGCTAATCGGATTTATTAATACAGGCCTTGTGGCTCTTGACTTCGTTACTAACTGTACTTTGAATTTTGTAATTATAATTGTGAATTTATATAGCGCCACTTCAAGACAGACTCGTCAAAGTTGCAGATTAGCGTGTGTATACATCTTCAGGTGTAATAGTAACATCTGCTGCAGTCAGCAATTACTGCAGTCAATTTATCAGCTACTTTAGAAGACTACGTGTTTAAAACTGCAGAACGGCGTTTAAACTGATTCTGTAAACCCTTCGTGAGCTTTTGAGGTAGGTTTATCAAAGATGGGTTGGACTTGATTTCATTCACTGCTGGGGTAGTGGAATGTTAACAGATGTTTCAATATGTCTCGTAATGTGTTTTTTGTGGTGCAAATAGGTGCCTCAGTTGTCTCAGTATGTGTGTTAAGATGAAGTCTCACCATGTAGTTGACCTCTCGCACGTGGAAATTAGTCGCCACAGTAAACGTCATGTAGGCATCGGTCTACGGGGAAAAATCACCAACACATTTGTTTAGAATTAGGACATGGTAAGTTTTATAGATTTATTGACAAAATTTATACGGCATCTGTTGAAGAAAATTCTCGCAGAGGAACTCTAGAAAACAGCCCCATTGGACAGCTCAAAAATTTTTACATTGAAGTCATGGGCTACGCCAAATATCCGATCTATCCTTCGAATTCACAAAACCTCACCTCTTGCTATATCCACAGGTCTTTCACTCAAAACTGAAAACACGCCTCTTTCACAAATCCCATCCCGATTCCTCCTCTTCTCCTTACATCCCTCGCCGTTTCAATTCTAAACACCACCCACTTTAGCCGTCTGACAGTATGCCTCCCTGACCCCTTTGAACCGTGACCTGTAACCGATTTTAACCCCGCCCCTTCTATCGATTTTGATTTCACCGAGAGCCTATGAATAAGCTGGATCCCGCGACTTTGCTTTTTTGGGGGTCTGTAGAAATATCGGGATTACGATGGGTTAGGTTTAGGATTCTAACGATATACTAGAATATTTTGTGGCAGTTTTGGAGCTACGTTCAATGCGTGTATATCTGCCATGTCAAGGGTGAAGGTCACTGAAGGTAGAATTTATCTCTATGTGTATATGTGTGATGTCGTTTGGATAGGTAAGCTATACCTGTGGTTCTTCGGTTGAAGTAGTGAGAGATAGGAACCGGTTGTTTGGACTATAGTAGCGGTAGCAACGTATTGACAACTTCTGATTAGACTCAACGTGTTGCACCTACATGTTGTACCGGTAAACAAACAGTTCAGTGTTTCAATTCAGTGTTTCAATTCAGTGTATCAATTCAATGTTTCAGCATCATTAACGAAATTGAAATGCCAAACAAACACCTAGCACGCTTGTGAAAAAGCATTCTAGGTGATTCGTGATGTATTTCTGTCTGTCTGCAGCTATGTCTGTTTGTCTCTCTGCCCCTATTTCTAACTGTACGCCTGCCTGTCCGTATGTCTGCTTATCTTTCTGTATATCTTTAAGTCTTTCTGTATGTCAGGCAGAAATGCCGTCTGCTTATGGCTGTTTTTCTCTTCGCCTTTTCTCCTATATCTGCATGTTCGCATGTCTGCGTCTGTGTGTCTATCTGTATCTCTATGTCAGCCTAACATCCCACCTGCCTGTCTGCTTGCCCATCTACCTGTCTGGTTGTGTCTCTGCTTGTCGGTCTCTCTGTTTGGCTGTCTATTTATCTCTTGTCTGTCTGCCCGCCCTTCGGTTTGTTTCAACAAAACGGTGCCAAGCCACACGATGGTTTATTTGGCAGCGCTCTTGTCGATGGCGTAGCTGGGTTTTCATGGGCCCGGGTGCAGGAAGTCCCGCATGGGCCCTTTTTGCCCTGTAGGGTCTGTAGCCTTGATTTCTTACCAACATTGCCATGGACTCATGCGTATGCCATCGGCCACCTAGGGCCTAATGTCTAAATCAAGGTCTTAGGTCACAGTCATAAAATTGCCTAATATTTCGCAATTATACAGATAAATCAACAACAAAATAACCAAAATTAGTTCACTCATATAAACTATGAAGACATCATGCAATGTGACCGTCGTAACTCGAGACGCAAAAACAAGGTTAAAGGAGTTCAAAAAGGTGGCTGTCAGCTGGCTATCAATCAATTACCAATCTATAACCAAAATTAGTTAATCCGTTCATTTGTATGAACTCTGAAGACATTATGCAAACTCTGAAGACATAATGTTTTTTGCGTCGTGATTCGAGACGCAAAAGCAATGTAAAATGAGTTCAGTCGGTGGCTGGTAGCTAGGTAGGCCTATAGTATGCTCAGTGATGCGCACTAAACTAAAAAAAATTACTAAAACTTCGACTATTTTTCAACTAAAATAAAACAGTTTAAATAAAGTTGGCAACTGATTTTGTAAATAAGTTAAAATAGGCCTAAACTTAAATAGTTACCTAAACTTTTCCAACTTTTTACCAAATTTTTATGAAAACAATTTAACGGTAACAGAGTGAACTGCAATAATGCAAAGCGTCAATAACAATTTCACTTTCAAACTATGTAATTTATAGTAGACTAATACACAACAGTTCTACCAGAAAATAATTAAGACAGTTGCTAATGCAAACGATGATGCATCATGCAATGCAGTTCACTTGACTTGCGTAATAAAACTAACAAATCAGCAACTACTGTACGCAACTGTCATAGTTGCGAAGTTGTTGATTTTGTTAGTTAAACTGTTCAGTTAATAACTATACAAAATCAGTTAAACTGTGGTTTCAATTAAACTATTTTCTCCAGCTAAACTTCACTGTTAACTAAAACAATTGTTTAGCTAACAATTATCAACTTCTTAGTTAACTTTTGCCCATCACTGGCTACGCTAAAGCAGTAAAGTAAGGAAGTAATGCAAGTGTGTCGACTGTCGAAACATTCGAACATCACAACTACTGGATCTATCACCAGATAAGCAGCAATGTGAGTTAGATTAATTGTAAAAAGAAACTTTCAACTCTGGTTATAAAAAATCGTCTGAGGCGTCTCTGTGGACCTCTGGAGGTCGTGGACCCGGGTGCCTTGCATCCTCTGCACATGTGATAGCTACGCCACTGGCTCTCTTGCAGTGGCGCTATATAAATCTGTGTAGAGACCTTGAGCAAGTTTTTCACTCACAATTACTCAGCGCCATCGATGCTCTGTCGTATGGTAGTGTGCACGTCTGCACTTTAGAAGGAGGGCAATATCAAATACGGTTGTATTGTATCAACTACAGTTTTTTTATTGCATTGCATTGTATTAGCATAATCGTGCACCGTGACAGTTACTACAGACAGTGGTATTACCATTATTGTCGCAAATAGCAATAAGTAAGTAAGTAAGCACACCGTGACGCGAATGATCCGATCTTCTAAGCCTGGTTCGATCTCGTATTGCAGAATGTTATCATCAGGGATGATTACTTTCTCTTCGGCCGGTTGTTCCGATGCATCATTGCCCTCCGCAGCGACAGAGAAGATGACTTGTCTATCGAAAAAGCCATCGTACCTCGACCCATCACTCCTCTGTAAAGCCACCTACAGTAGGGTGCATCACAAATGCATTGCAAAAATTTGAAGTGTATATATAGAGCTGTCTGTATTTGCATTGTGTTCCACTATGACCACCATTAAATTAGGCAAAAGATTTTTAAAATCTATGTACATTTAGAGGTCCCTCCATGAGCAAACATATATCCGAGTAACCTGAAAAAGCAACTTCTAGTAAACCATATAATCATACGTATGAAATCGTATGAAATTACAGGTAATCACTTAATTTTAGAGATACTATGACTAAAACAATGTTAAATATCAAATCCCATGTTGTTCTGGAATTTCTTATTAATTGTTTAAGACAATAAAATTGCAAAAAATGAATTTTTCATGCAACATGCAATGTCGAATTCCAAACTTGTTAATTTTTATGTGAAATGTACCAAAAACAGAATTGCTGATTGGGAAATAACTGTGTCAACAGCCTGATACTCCAGTAACCGCTTGTATAGCTGTAGATCATTCCAGGGTGCGTCAACGGTTTTCTTACATGTGAGCCACCATGCAGCATACACATGAGTAACAAAAGTTGTAAATGCATGTATTTTTGGCCTTTTATAACTTTTGGTTATAGTGCCTGGCAGCAGCTCTGCGATTTGTGACCCAGAAAGAGCAATTTTAAGGCTGTAGATCAACTTAGCCATCCACTTTGCCCTGTGTAGAGTACCAGGTCTTCTAAAGGTCACTTCACCCTTAGAAGCAGGTAAGTAAACAAGTGATAGCTCAGTAAACTCGCAATAATCGTCAAGTAGAAATTCAACCTGTTCATTGGCTAAGGCGATCACATCAGCCTTCGTCATCGCCAGGAGCTCTTGGGCCTGCATGTCATGATCAGCTGGACAAAATGGAAGAACCTGACAGAAATTGTCTGGTGTCAAATCTCAATTTGGTTGAAGCCTTGTGAACAATGTGACATCTGATGACTTTGATGCTTCGATCTTCAGATCTGTGAACACATGAGATGGAAGAACTTCACCAATATGATGACGACAGCCTGACCATTTTGTCATGAGCTTCATTGTTAGTTCTGCAATGATTTCTCCACATGAGTGGTTCGTAGCCTTGAAGTAACTTGCACTCCCAGCAACTTCAACTGTATTGCATCACCCGCAATTACAGTCAAACGTTCTTCAGTAACATGGTGATTTGTAAGAGTGAATGTTATCTTCCCATCCCAATGCAGAGTGCATAGTTTTGGTGGTATCCAGTCGTCTTGAATCTTTGATGCTATTTCACCTAGTATACCTTGCATCGAGAGCGATCTGCAGTCACATATGAAGTAGCAACGAGAGATACATCACCTCCAGACTCGGTTATCAATCCTTGCGAGAACGCCACTTGCTGTGTTGGCGTCATCTTCAGTCGAGTTGCAAGTCACACGAGGTTTGGTTGGCTTAACACATTTGGTTGTACGAATGTCATTGTTCCTGTTTGTTGTTTTAGCTGTGTTGGAAACTTTTTTCTTGATGCAGCTTCAAATTCCATATCATCTTCCGAAGCAGATTCCTCTGGTTTGTCTGTGTCACTGTCGTCAGTTAAAACTTCAGACGACACCGTTGCAGTTGATGCTTCGATCATGTGTCGTGCCCGCCTAAGATGCTGTTATTTCGAGGCATCTCGACAATTACGTCTAGAAATTCTCTTGGCTAGTGTCTTGTAAAATGCACCAGAGCTGGCAGCTCTGTCACCTTTCATCGACTCGAGGAATGCCAGATCCTCTGCATTCTCTCCACGTTTGGTGGCCAGAGCTGAAAAACTTATGCTAACTTAGACTGCATTTCTTCTAGTTTGCGTTTCGTGGCTGGCATTTCACAACGACTTTTATTAATGATGTTTGTTGTTATCTTCGACGAGTTTCACAATCTTTTTGCATGCTCTACGCTCTGTTACAATAGGTATGTTGGCTTTTTCGTACAGTTTTAACTTGTTTCAGTACTTCCTTGGCTATTGTGAATCTTGACGTCGCCTCAAGAGATCCTGGTCTCTCAGTTTGTGCTGCTAGATTGCATTGGTACATTATGAATATCAAAATCTTCTTGCAGGTGGGCAACTGAATACCACTGCTTGTTGCATCATGAACACAGTTTGCTGAACCCAATCCAAATAGCTTGGTACTAAGACGAGTCTGTGGTTTCTTTTTTACCCGGACCCGATACTGAATCAGAGGTTTTTTGAAGACGAGGCGGCGAGACTGGTGACAACATCGTTGAACCATGTTTCTTGTTATGATTGTCGTCTAAATTATCAATTTTATGCTTTGAAAATCGGGAAAGAAGTAAAAAAAACGCTTTTCTAATGATTTGTAATCTATTAAATGCTCCAAAATATGAGAGTATAACATTGCTAAACATGTCTGCCAAAATATAGACAATAGAAACCAAACACTACAAATGATTTACATTTTTAGAGCCTAAATTGTTAACTAAGATTCAGTCAAACTTCTTAGGGCCGGAGGGACCTCTAAATATGTTTTAAAAAAATTTTCTTTTTGATCACAATGCTTCCCTATACTAATGTAACACAATTAAATAACAGACAACTTAAATTTTAAAAAAAATTTTTTTTCATGCACCCTAACCTACAGTCAACGAGAAAGAACCCATGAGGCTATTACGAGTGCTATCAGTTACACCTATACGGATCGTCCTTAGGGAAAGGCCTTCCATTAGAGAGTTTTTCGAATTAGCACCAAACAAGGAACCTCGGGTACACATGGATGAATTATTTAAGAAGCCGAAGGGAACATTAGGGCAGAAATTCTTCAGCGCAAGAATTGTGGACTTGTGGAATGGTTTGGATGATAGAATAGTAAACATAGGCGTAGACTCGGGGGGGAAGCCGGGGCACGTCCCCCCCCCCCCAATATTGAGGTGGACTGTACATTTAATGCAATAAATGTAGAAAAAATAACCAAATGCCCCCATATTTTGGACAAGTTTACGCCAGTGGTAGTAAATGTCTCAGTGGACACTATCAAAGCTTTCAAGAGGAAGCTAGGCGAGATAGGTTATTAAGCACCACAGGTTAACTTGCAGTGGTTCTAACACAGACCACACGTCTTCTTAACCACTTAAAACCATTGATTTGTTAGTTAATAGGTGAACCCGTAGTTCATTTTCAAGTTAATTCATGTAATCAGTTCTTGCTTTGATTTCTAATGACAGGTAAACTAATAAGGTTGATCCACGGCGTCAAGTAGGCCTAATTACCTGGATTTTGACAGGTAACCGCTCTGGGAATACATCGATTCAGTTCTTGCCTGGATATTAAATGGTAGAATAACTAATAAGATGAGTTCAAGGCGCATGGTATTTACCACAATTGTGAACGGAACTCCAGGTTTGAATGTTCGTACTTCGCTTCCAATCAGTTTCAACTCAACACCATCCCTGTAGACATGGGTGATGGCAGTTCCGGTAAGAGTCTCCAGGTAGTAATAATCGTAAAGGGTTCCGGTGAAGAAAAGGTCCTTTCCTACCGGGTCGCCCCATTTTTCCACTATCTCGGCCATCGAAAAGACGAAACTTTTCGAGCTGTACATCTGTATGCGTGTTTCAAAAAGAGTCAAAATTATTACAACTTTTATGTAATTCTATGTGTAATAATATTATTTGCGATCAGAAAGTTGTATGGAGCAGTTTCGAGAGAAATTAGGAATCGGAGGTCATCTGCATCGTAATGGCTGTATCTTTAAAAATGAATTCTCTCTGTACATGACTGATGCTCTGATAAGATCAGCGTGGGACCATGGTAACGCGGAGAGTACAGATTCGAGCCTCTGTCCATTCGGTTAATGACCGTGTATAAGGACCTTGAGCAATGAGCATCCTTCACTCACAACTGCTCAGCGCCATCGATGTTCTGTCGTATGGTCGTGTGCATGTCTGAACTTTGGAAGGAGGGCAATATCAAAACACAGTTGTATTGTGTTGTATGAAATACAGTTGTATTGTCTCAAGAAACAGTTGTATTACAAAAAAACAGCTGTAATGTATAAGAAAAAAAACAGTTGTATTGTATCAAAAAAACAGTTGTATTGCATTTGTATCAGCGAAACTGTGACTATCTGTCACAGTCCCCACACAGTAACAGTCGGAGTATTCTGTACAGCCAATGGTATTAATACTACATTGAGGTAGAAATCAGATCGACCAGATCTAAAGAGATGATCATTGCCTAGGCTCGATCCGTGTGGAACTTACATATCCGAGGTCCTGACGTATTTCTCCAGGTTCCACTGTTCCGTTTCGATGCATCATTTTGACCGTAACGTTTCCAATGCCCCAACCAGGTGCTCCACTCACATGTCTGAGTGAGAAACAGAGAAAATCACTCGACACTCTAATCGCATTCGATCTAATCCAAAGACTTAAACAGCGCCGTAATAGAAGGTCGATAATCGTCGCTTCTAAGCAAAAGCACTGAATGGCTTAGGTATTTTGCGGACGAGGAATTCAGCTCAGATCAACCAGATCTAAAGAGATGATCATTGCCTATAGGCTCGATCCGTGTGGAACTTACATATCCGAGGCTGCTCAATAGACCAATGTGTAGCATTCTCAGATGATTTTTTAACTGACGCAACTCCTGCTAGGTATGGGACTCCGGTGATGCACTTCTAGAAAGCATTCCGCTAGTGGGGAACTAGACATACCCTTACAGCGTGCCAATCTTGTAATTGTAATTGTAATCTGACATTTATAAAGCGCCGCTTCAAGGGTAAACTCATCAGTGGTTCTCCCGACAGGAAACCAAGGAAATCACTGTCAAATAATACAGACTTCAGGTGCTTGTGAAACTGTGGAAGGGACAAACTGATGAGCTCGAGCGCACATAGAACCCACGTGGACCCACATGAGGCCCTTATAGAGCCCATATGGATCTCATCTAATGCCCATGGAAATGCTGGCATGGTAGTAGTTCAAACGGAGACGAATTAGACGAATTATGACAGAATCATCGTGTATACTTACTCTCCGTAAAGAATTCCCGTGATGCCCCATTCACTGTCGTACATGTACATCGGAACGGTGACGTTTAGTTCTACAGATTTCTGCCCTGCAGAACAACCGTCAGTATAAAGAGGATTAGGTACAGTAAAATGTGTAGCACGGTGGCAGATTGGTTAGAAAGCTTGGACAGTAACGCGACGAGTACGGATTCGAGCCTCCACTCAGGCGGTTACTGTGTATGGACCTTGAGCAAGTCATTCACTCACAAGCTCTCTGCGCCATCGATGTTCTGTCGTATGGTCGTGTGTGTGCACTTCTGAACTTTGGAAGGAGGGCCAGATACCAAATACAGTTGTATTGTGTTGCATCGTATTAGGTAAGTCAAGCTCGGGTAATTTAAGGTGATGTATGTAAGGTAAGGTAAAGTAAAGCAAGTAGAGGTAGTTTACGGTAGGTAAGGTTAGGTGTGGTGAGGTAAGATGACGTAAGGCAAGGTACGGTAAATTAGTTTAAGGTAAGGTGTATGCTAAAGTTATGTAAGGTAAGGCAAATCAAAGCTAGGGAAGTAAGTAACTAAAGTAAGGTAAAATTACAAAGTAAAGGTAAGTTAAAGTTGAAAAATAAACGGTAAGAGGTGAATGTAAGGTAAGTAAATAACCATTTATATATCGGATAGCTTTAGGACTTAAGCTGCAACAGCAGTTGACATTCGTACAATCTTTCCTAACATTTTTGACTTGATGAGAGACTAGAATTCGAACTGTCAGCGCATAGCCTCAAACAAACCAATCTGTTATTCGATTGCATTGAGGGTTTTAGAAGCAAGCTAGTTCTAATCAAAGTTATTAATTAATCAATTAATTTATTTGCTTGTTTTGCAAGTTCATACTCACACCAATATCTGACGCCAAACGTGTGTTCGTATCGATAGCCCTTAAAAACAACAAACGACAGCTGATTGTATGTTTTTAGCTTTAAACACACGTGCAATGAAAGACAATGTGAAGTCATTCTATTTCACGTTATCTAATATTTTATCAAACCAGGGCAATGCTTAAGATACCGTATAGCACGTCGTTTGTATACTATATATATGTGTGTGTATATATATATATATATCTACATATATGTAGGTATATGTATCAGGACATTTGTTGTAGCGCATTTCAAACACAAAAAGTGCTCTGTATCTATGACTATCCAGCTCAAATAAGTAGATGTGTTTTAAGGCTTTGCTGAGAGCGCCTCTGAATAGTTACTATGCGAGAGGCGCTTTATAAATTTCTAGATACAATACAATACAAAAGACAGTTTGAACATAGTTATGTACCTCAGCTGAAGAATGTTCGAAAAAATAAGATCAAGAACTATTGTAATGTAAAAAATTTTAATGTCTAGTAAACATGGCATTTTGTGTGGAATATTTGGCAGCAGTTCAGACACTGGAAAGAAGCAAGCTCTCGATCCAATGAGAACCATCAGCATATTGGTGTGGCCATTGCCTTGTCTTGTGGTCTGATCTCCCCACCGACGGTGTATAATAGTTGCTGTGTTGAATTTTACTGACCAGTTTGCCAGAGAGCGCTAGTGGGACCGCAATATCAAAATCTCTTTGTGCTTCCGCGGATTTGAACCCTAATATCTGAATTAGCAGTACACCACGCTTACCACTCGACCATAACACGGTTTCCGACTAAAAGTCACTTACAAATGCATCGACAACAATGGCCCAATCACCGACATTCACAGGATACTCGATGTCGAACTGCCCTTCATAAACACCTGAATATAAACAACAACGGCAAACGCCCATTCGTTTATCCGTTTATTACGTTTGACTAAATAAACGTCTGAAGATAAAACGTTCCTTACCTTATTCATTGTGGAGTTGGTATTTAAAGCTCTTAAACAAGTAAGCTTAGCGGTCAAGCATTAACTGCGCATTTGTATGACATTTGAATGTCATTGCATACAAACATTCGCATAAAACAAAGGACAATTAACAGACCTAAACATAGATCAACGTTTTATTTGGAAAGTCATCGACGATAGACGTAGAGGACAAAAAAACTCTGTGCATCAACCGACAAGTCTCGCTCGCGTTTCATCTGCACTGCTAATCGAGTCAACACTTTAGGCTAATCGTTCACTTTGCATAAGTAAGCCTAATCTAGAGTCAACTCAAGCACAAACATTTAACACACGAGTGACTTCGACGCGGACGTTGCCAAGTCCTGAGAGTTCTGGTTTAGTGGAGCCTCGCTCATAAGTATGCATAACAGAGAGTGTTAGAACGAACGTGGGCAGATAGAAAGAGACAGACAGACAGGCAGCATACAGAAAGGCAGACAGACAGGGAGACTAAAGAGAAAGGCAAAAGGACATTTGGAAAACAAAATAGAATGAGTGAGATGAAAACAAAGACCTGACAGAAATTCAAAGCAATGAAATAAGTATTATGCCATACAAAACAATGCAATACGGAAATTCCAATGCATCGCAACAATGCATTGATACTGGAAGCAATACAATTCAGTTAAGCACAATAGAATGCCGCCGGATGAAGAGTAAAATAATAACAAACCGAAATTGAGATATCTCTGAATCCACCGCCTCACGAAATTTCCTTTGGAATCCTGCAATTAATAAACAACATCTGTAACGGGAGACAGTTGCAAGCGGATTTCATAAAGACCGAAGTCAATTCAATGGATCAAAACTTACGCTGAATGTCTTCGATACTTAAATTTTCACTGCAAATGCGATCAGATTTTTAAGCAAACCCAAATACATATTTACAGATTAAAGGCGACGCTGAGACAGTTGTTCCCCATTTCGTATACATACTAATAAAACCAATATTTTTCCAATAATTCTTCTCTTCGTAGATACAGAGCCGACAACAATTCCTCTCCTATTATTAACACACATCATCGCGTGTGAATTCTTGTAATTTATAAGTCTCTTAGTAATCAACAATGTAGCAGCAGAAGTCATTAGATTAATAATAATAATAATAATAATAATAATAATAATAATAATAATAATAATAATAATAATAATAATAATAATAATAATAATAATAATTTTTTTATTAATTCAAAACAACAAACGCAGTAAGATTACATTGAGACATGGCATACAATTATCAATATCTTAACTAAACACACGTTTGACAGCCATGCAAGGCGCCCGCCCGAGGGGCGTTGCGGGGATCGAACCGCGTACTGCTGCTCTCCTGCTGCTCTCCTGGCCAAGAGTGTCATCATTACTATTATTGAATTGCACTTGTCTCAAATAAGGTGAATTTGACGCCTACGCGTTTTGGCACCAGATGCAGTGCATTTAAACCCTGATTGCTACCAATACTTTTCCAGCAATTTAAATATTCGACATGCTTGTGGTTTTTACTGACGCGAATATAAACTGTCATCGATCCAACAGCCGGCTTAAGATCTGGGTACACGCCAACGACACGAAACCAGACTGAAACAAAACGGAACGAACAAGGTTGAATTCTAGATCAGCCATACACTCTAATAAAAACTGTTAAATTTTAATTGTTGATCAGATCAGCATAAGACTTTGTAACTAATTAAGAATGTAGCAATAAAAATTTGTAGGCCTACCACTGTTGATGGTTACTAAAATGCGCTTCATAAAAGTCCAGATGCATACATACATACATACATACATACATACATACATACATACATACATACATACATACATACATACATACATACATACATACATACATACATACATACATACATACATACATACATACATACATACATGTAACCTTTTATGTACGAAGCGGTTCTGCTCCGTGACCAAAGAGCGTGGTTGTCTGGGGGGGGGTGTGGCCTACCTGAGGCAGGAGTCGCATATTCCGGTCGATCGGTGAGGAAGAACATGGAGACCCACTTAGGACTGAAAACGAGCAGCGATTCGTTGTGGAAGATCGGCTGGTAGTTGGAGTACGAGGCGACGTTCGATCCATTAGCCATGACCTGTGGCCTGATCGCGGCTGTTTCTACGAGACCCTCCACCGTCAACTTATGAACTCCCTCGCGCACCGAGACGGGCACCTGCACGTGGAGGACACAGGCGAGGTTAGATAAATAAGTGTTAAACTAATCTGAGGTTATTTACCTACTTATTAAGATAATTTTATACCGCCATTCAGCGCTTTCGGTACCTGCTTTAAAGGTGTTAAACGTCATTAAGAACGGAAATGTCTGCAGTAGGCAAAACTGTGCACAGAAAACTAGAATAGTGATCAGAGGTGGGCCCTCGCACACACTTGAGGCCCGTCGACATCTGACAACATCACGGTGAAAGTTTTAAGGTGAAATGAGGTATAAGTTAGCGGACTAATTTCCTGGATTTTTACGTGATTTCGGCTTGGTTTCGGTGCGCTATAGGAGTTGCTTATTAATGATAATAGCAATTAAATGAGACAAGGTGAGATCAGGCGTGGTCAGGTAAAATGAAATGAGTTCAGGTAAATTTAGGCAAGCTAACGATCATGTCAGGTCATATCGCCTCCACTCCACTGAAACTGTTGTCATTAAAGTTTACAATGATAATTATAATCATGGCTCTTCACTCTGCCCTCTTGCTACTTAATTTTAGTTGTGTTTTTGACAGTGTTGATTACTTTATTCTCTTATAAGTACCTGAATCATAATTTGGTCATGATTATAAAATAAAATGAGCTTAGGTAAATTTAGGCAAGCTAACGACCATCTCAGGTCATATCGCCTCCACTGAAACTGCTGTCATTAAACTTTACAATGATAATTATAATCATGGCCCTTCACTCTTGCTACTGGAATTTAGTGCTGCTTTTGACAGTGTTGATTACTTTATTCTCTTACAAGTACTTGAATCACAATTTAGTGTTATGGCCTGTGCTCTTCTCTGGATTGCTAATTTCTTGGCAAACATAACATAACATAATATAATTCTTTATTGCATCTCATCATAATCGAACGAACCAGAGAATAGCAAATAAACACACACAAAACAAAGACATACATATTATGTCTGAGCTAGACCCCGGATGGCTGAACCAGATAAGCTCTGTCTTAGAGCCATTTAATTTGTGTTTACAGTTAAATTGAGGCTGGGTGAAGCTAAGGTGAGTTTAGGTGAGTGTAAGGCAAATGTTTGTCATTGTTTGAATGCCGTTTTCAACGTTAACCCCTCCACCATTGATGATTAAGCTTGTTTGATAATAATTTTGCCACGATAATGACTGCGAAACAGACAGGTGCTTTCTGCGCTCTACCGTGGCTCACACTTGCCGTAGCTTACATCGGAGAGCAACTCGGAGGAATTTTTCTTGAGGAAGAGGCGCTACAAAAATACACTTTCGATTACGATTACGTCAAAGCTGCGTAACTGCTCGAAAACGGTGCTAAGCAGCCCAGTAGCCTAAGCAGGCGTATAGATAGACGACGGTTGATAAGCTGGGGCTAATGTCCAACATGATTCACGAACATTTCAGTTGTGCCTGCATGCTATCTATACTCAGTCCAAGTTATCTAACTGGTTTGACAAGGCGTAGGTACATCAATCGCCCATAAACACATAATTGTAACTAGCGGATCCTACTGATTTAAGATCGTGACAGACGATCTGAAGTCAACAGTCGGTGTATAGTACTTCAGAGACCACTTCAACAGTCGTTCTGTTTACATCCGTTCCGTAACCTCCAGTCTGTTATGAAGTTTTTACCGCAGAAAGAGTTGTGGCCGGTTGCCGCAGGACATAAATTAAAAATTGTATCCGAGAGATCTTTATCTAGGCATAAATTAAAAGCATGAGTACATTTAAGTACTGATTTGAACGCTTTATAGGTTCGCCAGAATCGTACGATTTCTGAAGAAGTTTTCGACATGACGTTCGCGTTGCAGTCAATTTGGCTCGTTAAGCTTTAAATCATGAACTTTCAACCTCCACTGAAGATATCGTGTATGATGAAGTTTCTTTGTATCGGAAAAGATCACAAAGACTACAGGCCTTAAATCTTAAATTTCATTATGTATCAGATTACATGTTTCTTATAAATCAAACTTCTTTGTGCTTGTCTTTTCATTAGAATGTATCACAGATTTCAATCTTTACTTCAGAGCAGAGATTGAATTGTCGGGGGAGGCTTCACCCCAATTCACTTTTCAACCCCTCCAGTTCATTCCTTAAAATTACCTTGGAGGTTAAGTTAAACCCCCACCACACTTTTCAGCACTTGGTTCAATGTATCTAATTTGCTTAATTAAGTAAAATTACTGCTTTGTTTTTTCTCGGTTTTCAGTCAGACCACTTCAATGTTTGTTGAGTCATAATTTTTTGCTAGAAATCTTCTGAAAAACTCAAGAGTTTTCCAATTATTATGCTCAGTATTCAAATTTTTAGACACCACAGCTAAGGATCGAGCACACGTATACCCACGCCCAATACAATTGAGCATGTGTAGGCCTACCGGATTTACATTCGGTACATCCGGATATGTAAAAAAAATTCAACCCTCCCCCGTTCAAATTTGACAATTCAACCCTGCTTCAGAGAGAATGCTTTCTAGCAGAATAACATTTCTTAGCGTCCGTTTCAAATAATTTAAGATTTCATTTGGGATAAGCATATGTCGAGTTTCTCATGCGTTTTTCATGGCTCCCAAACTCTGTCCTCTACAAAGCATAACGTCTTCCAGAGTTTTACCTACACCCACATGCACACAGCTACTCTGTGGCATGCCCAAATGGAGCCCATCTAGTGTGCTGTGTCGGGAGCGCTTCTGAGTAGTTCCCTTTAAGGGGCACTATCCGATATCGGATTCGAATGAAAAATCGCATTCGTTCTAGACTAGAAACATTGGTTTAGCTAATTAATTGACTGACTGACTGACTGACTGACTGACTGACTGACTGACTGACTGAATGACTGACTGAATGACTGAATGCCTGCCTGACTTACTTATTGACTCACTGATTGATCGGCTGACTGACTGAACGCCTCAACGATTGACTGACTGACTGACTGACTGACTGACTTGACTGACTGACTGATTGACTGCCTTGACTGACTTGATTGACTTGACTGACTTGACTGACTGACTGATCAGCTAATTGGCTGACTGGATTGACCAACGAACCTTGAGCTGAATGACTTTCGTGCCAGTCTGAGTGAAGGGAACAGAACCGGAAGCGTATTCTGTTCCATCCCGACTAAGAACCGCCTTCATGAGGATCGAAGTGTCATAGTAACACTGGCTTAGGGTGACGTGTACTTCATAGACTTGGTTTGGACGAACAGTTTTCGGCGACACGATTAAGAATTCTCTGAAAACAGATCAGCTTAATATTTGATATTACATTGTAATAGATTGGATTGGATTCATATTGCATTAGATGTATGTATGCACTTATGTAGCTCTGATTATGAATGTACCGTACTTCTGTAGGTATGTATGTAGGTATGTATGTACTTATGTATAGGTGTATGTTTGTATGTACTTATGTATGCATGAATATAGGTATATTTTATGTACATTGTTTATTGTTAGTGTTTACTGCTATTGTTTATCTTATGCATATGTACTTATGCATTTATTTATTCATTCCGGATATTTCTGTAGCGCCTCTCGAAGTCAACTACTACTCAGAGGCGCTCCCGACTACAGCATTTGATACTGTGCCGGAATTTTCACGCCGAAGCGTCACGAGCAATTGCGAGTGAAGGACTTGCCCAAGGTCCGTACGCAGCGGCTAGAGTGGGATTCGAACCTGCAACCCTCTGGTTACAAGGCGCCGAATTTACCACTGAGCCACCATGTAGATATGTGTATGTATGTACTCATGTGTGTATGTGTGCATTTCAGTAGGTATGTATGCAGGTATGTATGTACTTCTGTATGTATGTGTATGTATATAATTATGTTTATGTATGTATGTACGTGTCTGGTCATTTTTCAGATCAAATTGAAAAGATTCGAGTCAGATTGTTTATCTCTGAATAATTATGTCAATCAGATCTTCGTCAAATTTACTGGAACGTTGGGAGTCTGTATCCACCACCTTGCGGCGTCACCGGCGATGGAAGAAACGCAGCCAAGGCAATGGCAAAAATCGTCGACCTCCGCATCCCCATCCTTCTGACACCTGAGACAGATACAAGGAATCAACGTCAGATGTAATAGACGAAGTAACACAAAGATCCAATTACCCATAATGACACGAAACGGAGTTAATTGTTGAAGTGTCATATTGGCTCATTACTTGCGACACGGGTTAACCGTAGGATGAACGGGTAAAATATTGGATGGACTGGATGGACGATAGAGATGATCTACTAGTTCTTCCAACTCGAAGCAAAAGCAACTTTCTTCAAGAACGATGAGACTACAATTCAAAAGTTGCTAGTTTAATAGGTTTGAGCGCTTATGATTAAGTTGGTGCCCTGAGAATGACTTTGGAGTCGCGGTTTAGAAATTTGGACTTTACGACTTGGCCTACGATGACGTCGAAAAGGTACACGAATAAAGGCGTCCTAGATAACAGCCTTAGTAAAAACTTACACGCAGGGCTAATTAAACGTACTGCGCGCCAGTTGCTTTGCTTGTCAGCTACTCTAGTTGCGTGTTCAAAAAGCTCCTGCTACGCTTAACGAGTTTTTTATTGCACCGATTCAACTCCTTTCTGCTGTGTTCTCGCTGCTGGTGATCTCAAGGCTATTGCTTATCTCGAATAATAGTTGTCAAAGTGAGCAATGCGGTTTGTCACGAATGAATCGCATTATGCTCTCAAAACAAAAATTGCAAATCTGAAAAATCTAATCTAATACAAAGTTTTCTATAATGCCGTCATCATAAAGCACGAGGCTTCAGAAGGGAAAAACAAACAAGCGACAGCAGCAGCTGTTAGGAATAAGAATAGGGAGACAGTGTAACGTTCACTATAGGCCTGGTGCTGGATCTGGCCCCCGTTACTTGTAATCAATCCCAATATCGATTGTATGCAGTGTATGAATCACTCTTCTTATTTCAGTCATGCAACATATAAATAATAATAATAATGATATTCTTTATAATTTCAAACTGACAGACGCAGTAAGATTACATTGAAACACGGAGGTACAATCAAGATCTTAATTAAACACACGGTTTGGCAGCCATGCAAAGCGCCGCCCTAAAGGGGGTTATGGGAATCGGTCCGCCAATCTAATGCTTTCCTGGCCATGAGTGTTACCATTACTCTATCCCCTCCCCATTCAGATATTCAGTTCCTCTGACTCATTTTATAAGTTCTATTGTAAATTTTCAGTTGCAGATTTATGTCCAACATACATTCAGGTAATATTCAATATATGTAGCTTTAATTACAGCATTATGTAATTTATCTAACCTTACTTAGACCAGTATCTATTTACGTTAGATCTCAGTCTTATTATTATAGCTACCTCTACCACTGCGAAATCACAAGATTCGTTTCACGAAGGGTTCTGAAGTCTGAACTAACTCAAACATTTATCGCAGTCCGTCTTTGGATTACCGCACGACCGCAGTCAATCGCCACGCTTCAGTTCGATTATCTCTCACGCGAACAACATCGCTGTTCACTTCAATGAACTGAGGTTAATTACCCCTACAGTTTTCGACGACAACTGATTGTTATTATCGGTAATTAACGACTTTACACGATTAATCAGGAGACTGAGGCTGAGCCTGTCAAACTTTGAAACTCTTCCGTTCACCACAGCTAGCCTTCAACTGATTCTTTTGCGCACGGCACTTTCACGGTTGAAATTTTAATTTCAGAGCCAAATGAGTGAAATATCCCCGAACCCTACATATATAATTATGTTCCTAAGATGCTGGTCGAGATGCTGGCAATTAACAATTACCATTAATTAATCATGAATCTAATTAACTGTCTGTGCTTACACATCTTAATATAACATTACAATTCAATGTCAAATTGATAATCATAAAGTGATATTTTGTGACCGTATGGACATCATTACAGGCAGAAAAGATCTTAAAAATCAATTAAATTCGTTGCGTCAGAGTCAATTTCGTCTATTTCAGGCAAAGAAATGCCCTGAAATGACCAAGAGCGCTCTATAATGACCTGTGTCCGTTCAGAATGACGTAAAGTTCTCTGAAGACGTCAAAAAAATGAAGAAAGGAGGGGAGGTAAGGAAAGGAAAGAAGGGATGTGAAAGAAAAGAAGGCAAGGAGAAGGAAAAAAGGAGGAAATAAAGAAGGAAAGAAGCAAACGAAGAAAGGAAAGAAGGCAGGGAGAAGGAAAAAAGGAGATAAAAAAAGGAAAGAAGAAAACGAAGAAAGGAAAGAAAGAAACAAGAAGTCAAAGAGGAAAGAAAGAGAAGGAAAGGTTTCGCCACGAAAGGAAAAATCACTATGACGGTTAAAATAATATCGATTACCAACCTGCGTGGCTGTGAAAGCGGCGAATAATTTCCGAATTTATCAAGGCAGTTTATTCGTCACGGATGTTAAACGCTCAGAGAAACCGGCCTCGCAAACCGCATGCCAACGTCAAATGCAAAAGCTGTTTACGGCTTTCTGTCTTCGTCTGGACTGACATAACTTATTAAGAGACCACTTGGCGGAGTTCGATGATTGATTTAAAATTCTCGTTCACCTGGCCAGTCATGCCGAACATGAGAGCAGCGAGGACATACCCACCTGATCGCATACGTACCGGCGTCTTTCGAACTCATCAAGGCTACAGGCATATCGAACAAAGATGCATGCACGCTAAGGCTATATGCACACGTACATGCACACGTACATGCACGCGTACATGCACACGTACTTGTACAAGGACTAAATGTAAAATGTAAATGTACACTTTTTATACAGCGACCGTGTGGCCTCGACCCTGCTCATGTTTCAATGAATTGATCGGGTGAGATCCTTCACCACCGCTGCCCGTTTGAATGGGTGCCACCAATAATTTATTATGGTCCCAAGATTTAAATTTCATAAATAAGCCACCATCGGGGTCGACCTGGAACAGCACGCGCTCTTGCACAGAGCTGGATGGTACGTTGGCTATAACCGATGTAAATGTAATGTAAATGTAAATGTAAATATCCGAAATTTCTCAACGCCACACAAAAGCCACGCCAGAGAGACCAGCTTAATCATCGACGCTACATCAAAACAACACCGCAATAGCCAGGTTATTTTGTCCGTTCTGGGGCCAGGTGAGAGTCCGGGGAGGTCAAGTCGAGGAGAGATTATGGTGCTATACGGTGGTAGGCTAATCGATGATGATGGTGGTTCTGTGGAGGCGCAGGAATCGAATCAGGATAGGATAGCTTGAAGAGTTCGGTTTTCAATCGTGAGTGGAAAGCAGCGGAGGAGAGTGCAAGGGGAGGAGAGGTGATGTCAACAGGCGATATGGGAGGATGAGCAAACTGACGGAGATCTTTTGGGGGATCGTTCCAAAGAGCCGGTGCAGCATAGACAAAGGAGCCGTTGCAGAATTTCAGAGAGGAGGAGACTGGAGGCCGATATAGAGAAAGATATGTTGATGAGCGAGTAGATCAGGACGGTTGGATGGTGAATAGCTGGCGAATATAAGAAATTTGAGAGGTTTGAAGGACGTTATAGGTAAGTGATAAAATTTTCTAATGGATGTGACCGATGTTACTAACCAGACAACTAGCCTATTGTCTTACCAATCCAGCCTATTGTCTTGCTCATCTAGCCTATTGTTTTATCGATCGAAGTGACTACTTGCTACAGGCCTACTTAAAATTTAATGTGCAACTCAGCCTTTAAAAAATTCTTAGCAGTAGACCCGGACGGTTTGATGGTGAATAGCAGGGAAATATAAGAAGGTCGAGAGGTTTGAAGTACGTTGAAGGTAAGAGATAAAATTTTGTAATAGATGTAACCGATTTAACTAACTAGATAACTAGCCTATTGTCTTACCCATCAAGCCCATTGTCTTAGCGATCGAAGTGACTGCTTGCTAAAGGCCTACTTAAAATTTAATGTGCACCTCAGCTTTTAAAAAATTCCTAGCACTATTATCTCCTCGTTAAAATGCAAGGCGGCGTTGACGCAGGATATCGTTAAAATATTATGAAAATCGTTATTATGAATGTCATAAAATTATTATGTCGCTGAAATATTATGGATACTTAAGTGAAGCAGCCAGAAGGGGTTTACAACCTCGTAGCGGAATGCTAGTGCGCTTGCTTTGAATTTTATGTTTTTTTAGTGTATAACTCGTTCAGTTTCTGACAAGACATTGATCTTCTGTTGTCAATGGCTCTTAAGAGTCTCTCATAATGTGACTTTAACTGATTTAAATTAGTGAGCTTCAATGCAGGTTGGAAATGTTTGCTAACTTAGCGAAACACACCATCATCAGTACACATTTTATTTATATATGTACATAATTATATATGTGTATACATATATAGGCCTATGTTTTACTGTGCATATGTATTCCCTTAAGCTGGTTGTCATCCAACTATGTCCTTGAAGTTACAACTATTGACCTTCGAGTGAAGTTCAGAACGAAACGTCCTGTTTTAAGGCGATGCTTTGTTTCTTGCAAATTGTATTGTATTGTATTGTATTGTATTGTATTGTATTGTATTGTATTGTATTGTATATGGGCATTTATAAAGCGCCTCTCGCGGTATAGACCATTCAGAGGCGTTCCCAGTGCGCGAGACCCCGAGAGAAAAAGCAGGATTTAAGATGAGAAAAAGAAGAAGCAACGCTACCAGAGAGAATGGTGGTGCGGACAGAAGGAGGAAGTCGGTTCCAAAGTGAGGGACCTATGCAGGCAAAAGATCTGGACTGAGCCATAGTAGTCCTGACACGAGGAACTAAGAGGTCAAGACGATCAGAAGATCGGAGAGGACGCAGCGAAGCAGCAGAATGAGGCCGTTGAATTAGATCACATAAGTACTGTGGAGCAAGACCAAGTTGAGACTTAAGCGCAAGAATAAGCACTTTGAATTGTATACGGGCAGAGAGAGGGAGCCAATGGAGTTGTTCAACCATGAAGGTGGAGATATGAGAGAACCGAGGGAGGCGGGCAATGAGTCTAGCAGCAGCATTGAGTACGGATTGGAGAGGAGAAAGACGGATCTTGGGAAGGCCAATGAGGAGAGAATCACAGTAGTCAATCCGAGAGCACACGAATGCATGAACAATTGAGGTGAAGGTCGAGGATGAGACAGACCGCCGAATAGCCCGGAGACGCCTTAAGTGGAAGTAAGAGGAGCGGGTGAGGTTGGAAATGTGCAAATATGATAACAATCTGTCCCAGGTCTACACCTGAAGAGTAGCCTACAGCTCTTGAGAAATGACGCTATTTCTTAATAAACATGGAAAACATGACAGTTTAAGGACGGAAATTAAACTCAAGCGACTGACTACAGCTCATTCGTTAATTGCTCGTTTATTTTATTGGCTTACGTTCCATGCCCTCCGTGCATGCGGTTTTCGGTTCAATTACGATGTTGGTTTTATTTCAGAGATTTAAATCATGGGCTAGCACGAAACGTCCTGCTTTATTACGATGCTTTGTTTCTTACAAATATGATGACGATCTGTCCAAGGTCTACAACTGAAGAGTACGGCTCTTGAGAAATGACGCTGCTTCTTAATAAACATGGAAAACATGACAGTTTAAGGACGGAAATTAAACTCAAGCGACTGACTACAGCTCATTCGTTAATTGCTCGTTTATTTTATTGCCCTCTGTGTATGCGGTTTTCGGTTCAATTACGATGTTGGATTATTTCAGAGATTTAAATCTTGGGCTAGCACGGTCATATACGGGGATCTTAAATGGCGTTGAACCCATTCAAACGGATATCGGTGGTGAACGATATCACCCGATCAATTTATTGAAAATGAAAAGTGTAGGCGCCATACACTTGCTCTAGCACGGTCCGCTCACGGGATCTTATGTGGCGTGGCGCCCATTTAAAAGGACATCGGGGGTCAAGGGACCTTAAATGGCGTGGCGCCCATTCAAAAGGGCAGCGGGGGTCAAGGGACCTTAAATGGCGTGGCGCCCATTCAAAAGGGCAGCGGGGGTCAAGGGACCTTAAATGGCGTGGCGCCCATTCAAAAGGACATCGGGGGTCAAGAGACCTTAAATGGCGTGGCGCCCATTCAAAAGGACAGCGGGGGTCAAGGGACCTTAGATGGCGTGGCGCCCATTCAAAAAAACAGCGGGGGTCAAGGGACCTTAAATGGCGTGGCGCCCATTCAAAAGGACAGCCGGGGTCAAGGGACCTTAAATGGCGTGGCGCCCATTCAAAAGGACAGCGGGGGGTCAAGGGACCTTAAATGGCGTGGCGCCCATTCAAAAGGACAGCCGGGGTCAAGGGACCTTAAATGGCGTGGCGCCCATTCAAAAGGACATCGGGGGTCAAGGGACCTTAAATGGCGTGGCGCCCATTCAAAAGGACAGCGGAGTCAAGGAACCTTAAATGGCGTGGCGCCCATTCAAAAGGACAGCGGAGTCAAGGAACCTTAAATGGCGTGGCGCCCATTCAAAAGGACAGCGGTGGTGAAGGATCTCGCCCTATCAATTCATTTTAGAATAAGAATACGGGCGCTGTATAAATTGTGTAAATTTGCAGTTACATTCTAGAATCGTCCGACACGTCAATCGAATGTCGATGATGTAGCCTGTGCCTGTAAGCACCAATTGTTGCTATGAACCACAAATGTATCATTCAAACTGGTAGCGGTATCTTAGCTTCTCTGCCCCTTTTCCGCAACGCTTCATGACCATTTTGTTCGATCGTGGTTTCATTGTATTTGGTCGGGAGTGCCTCTGATGAGTATGACATTGTCTTGAAGTGGCGTTATATAAATTTGCAAATACCATTACTTTTAAAGTCTTTCGACCATGTGAAAACTGCGTCATCTCTGGAGACATTCAAATCACAGCTCAACAAACATACGACTGCCATTGACTTTTTTAACTCATGTACAGCGCCATTTCCTTCGGCCTCGGCTTTGTTACGGCGCTATACAAATAGTCTTATTATTATTATTATTATTATTATTATTATTATTATTATTATTATTATTATTATTATCATTATTATTATTATTATTTATGCCCTGAGGTACTTCATTCCCCCAAGGTCTTAGAAATTATTAGTGTTTTTTTCTGGAACGGCTACACCTCTACCGCGTCGGGCAGAGGTTTCGCAAAAGAACCGCCCAACGCCACAGCATTAAAGCGTTGAATTGTTACTGAGAGACGCTGCAACAGAAAGCTGGTCTCTCGGGGATCGCCATAAGCTTGAGTGAGGTGACGGCCTAATTCATATTATTATTATTATTTTAATTTTTTAGCCCCTGGGTATCAATGATCCCCAGGTAGGTTAAAAATTGTCCGGAGACATATATAAATAATTGTTATTATTATTATTAATATTATTATTATTATTTTTTAACGCCCGAGGTAAATATAATCCCTCAGGGTCTTAGAAACTATCTGAAGAGGTTTGTTGTTCTGGAGTTAACGGTCATCTTCACCGGTAATAATAATACTAATTAATAATAATAATAATAATTTTTCTTTTTTTTGCCCGAGGTATTTAAGATCCCTCAGGCTCTAAGATACTGCCTACTGATAAATTAGTTAAGCTTGGAGCTCATGGTCATTATTATTATTATTATTATTATTATTATTATTATTATTATTATTATTATTATTATTATTATTATTATTATTATTATTATTATTATTATTATTATTATTATTATTACCTTCATGTCTCTGATTTATCGGACTGTCTTGAAGTGGCGTTATATAAATTTGCAAATACCATTACTTTTAAAGTCTTTCGACCATGTGAAAACTGCGTCATCTCTGGAGACATTCAAATCACAGCTCAACAAACATACGACTGCCATTGACATTTTAAACTCATGTACAGCGCCATTTCCTTCGGCCTCGGCTTTGCTACGGCGCTGTACAAATAGTCTTATTATTATTATTATTATTATTATTATTATTATTTTTTTTTTTTTTTTTTTGATCGGGGATTGAAATCCCTGTAACGGGCAAACATCCGTTTCGAGCTTTCGATTCCGCATGATCGGGAAAACCTATGAGGCTTTTTCCTGAGTGAGGCGATATGACGGACGACGAGGTCTTCTTATTCCAATTAATATTTGTTTAGTTAAGTTCCTAGTTAAGGTAAAAAAACAAAAACCTGTTTTCTTAATATTTCTTGAGACATCATTGATGATATATAACTACGACATTTGTAACGCTTACTTTCAACCGCCGCCAACTATCTTGTCATGTACGGATAGGTGGCCCCAATTAGCTGGACTCCGGTCCCTTTGGGTCTCCTTTTGCGCCCACTGATTAATTGTCTGATTTGTCGTAATGATGTTGTTGCGATTACTATGTAACGATGTTAATATGTTTGGTTTTTACTGCTTACTGTGGATCAATAAAATTTGTGGTTATGGTTATGGTTATGGCTATAGACAACTCTACGATTAAAATAAGAAAACACGAGAGGACGATCGGTCTTGAAAGTCCTTGTTACGCGACAGGCCGTCGTTTGAGCGTTACAGCCGAATTTATGTGGATAGGGCCTATGTCCTGAACTCACCTCACTCGATATGACGTGGCCTGAACGATTCGATATTACCTGACATAATATCCTGACCTGACCTCAATTGAGATGCCCTCACCAGACATGACTTGAGTTCAAGTTGTGGCAAGTGACATAGCTTCACGACTTGACTCGTACCTTATAAGCAAGCGTTGCTGAACCGGAATTACAGAACCGCTCCCACGACATATTCGGGTTGAAATTTCCACTCGTAAAAATGTTGGCTAAGGCCTACGATTTTCTGATCGCTAGTAACTGAGAGATCAATTTCTGAAACTCTCAATAGCAGTCATTTTCTAGTCGAAACACACAGATCGATAAGCCCACGCGACAATAAATAAACCGATATTGATTGCCTCCCTATCGATTACTTGATCGATTAATTGACCCGTCAGCAATCGGATGTTGTGATTGAGTAGATGCATCGTTGTCGCTCAAACACTGTGTCTGGTTCAAGGCGGTTTGTGACACAGACATTCTTGAGATTGCGGATTTGACCGGTTTAATTGCCAGAAGCAACCACGTAGAACATCCTGTGGCAGGTAATCACTTGACGGAAGATAATTTATTCTCTAACTCTTGCTGAGCCCCGCACAGACCCCGAAGCCGCCGATATTCGCTCCCGCCAAGTCCTCAAGTCGAAAGCAGTCGATAAGCTATCGACTGTTAACGATTTCGTTGACGTTAATATTTCATTTATTGTTTTAATCGCGGTCGACGAGTTTCGATTTTTGACGAAGACATCACCAGTAGGACAGAGGCAACACTTGCTTATAAGGTACGAGTCAGAGTGGAACAGACTAACCGTCCATCAATCGGTCGTTGTAAGATCGTCAGTTGCAATTTCCGATCTGAGAACGTGGTCCCGATTCCATCTCACCATGGGCGGAGTTTGGTTTTAGTTCATGGGGAGCTAAAGCATACCTTCCACCTCGGTGCAAAGCGGCACCCCATTTAAAACGGATAGGTTTGGGGCGATTTCAGTCCCCAGTCTGGGTCTGGGACGAAGACCCAGGCGCCAATTGCATTTTGAGCATAGTTGGCACTAATTTCGGCCTTCTGGTGAGAAGATTTGGAAGATTTTACTGCTTAAAAATACATAATGTGAACGATTGTGGCAGCACAATCATTGCCGCGCAGCAGACTGGCTGCATTTGCGTTGCGTTTATTGTAACAACTTTTTATAAGCTACTGTAGTTAAGATGACATTGTGTAAAAACGTTTTTGGACCAGCGCACATGGCAATCCGATACCATGGCCTGGGCCTGTCGTCTGCGGCGTCGGGGCACCTGAAGCACCTGTCAGATTTGACGTTGAGATAACATTTGAAGGTCGGCGGCCATGTTGGATATGTCAATATTCGTAATCAAGTCAATTTCAGCTATTCCTGAAGTCCTCCCTTCGAACCTTTTTGGCGTGTCTTCTCTCTCTCTCGAAGAAAGTTGACGATCCAGTTATAGATGTTATCTGGAATGTCAATCGCGGATAGTTTTGCAGCAAATCTTGACAACTCAAAACTGTACTTAAATATAACCGATCAGTCAATGGATTATCACCAGTTCTTTACTTACTACCTGTCCGTTACGTTGCACGACGTCATGCAATCGTTTTCGTGTAGAATTGATATTGAAAGGAAAGTGGTCAACCGTTGCTCCTCATAAAGTCTACTGACTCTCATTCATCCATGACAATTTTAAACTGCACTTTAATACAACCAGCAGCAAGTCATTGCAGCTTGTTAAACTCTCTAGGCCTCTGAAACCGAAACTGGTTTCGTTACTGGTAGATTTTACGTTTATCCAGTTATTTTTTATTATTGCTCAACTGCTGTTGATTGCTAAATGGATCAATCTAGTCCCTCTAAAGCAGATTGCCGCGGTACCCAATTAAAGATGTCGTGAACCTGCTTTAGGGGCGCCGCGACTGGATGGCAGAATGGATTAAAGATGTGAAGAAATTACTGAATTTCACGGCTGATATAGACGTATTACAATTTTAAAACATAGAGTAGTGAAATGTGGACTTGGAGACGAATGCTGAAAATAAGCTGGAGAGACAAAGTCACAAATCAGGCAGTCTTGGATAGGGCAGAGGTGCAGAGAGAACTACTACAATCAATAGGCAGCAGAAAACATCGGTGGCTGGGCCACACACTTAGGGGAGAGGGTATGCTGGTGACGCTGCTGGAGGGGCGTATGGAAGGGAAGACAACGAGAGGCAGAAGAAGATTGAATATGTTGAGTGATCTCGATAGTGGTGATTCATACGGACACACCAAGAGGAATGCGCAGGACAGAACAGGGTGGAGGTGGTCGAGGGAGAACAAGAGGTCGTCCATGTCACAAACCTGCTCAACAGCAGAAGACTGAGAAGAAGAGTAGTGTAGAAATAGTCACAACGCTGTGGTTGAATGCGAGGAACATTGCTTGTCATTAAACTTGAGAAATAACTGAAGAAAAATAACTGAAATTAGGGCCAGATGTTGTTCACTAAATGACTTTCAATAAGGGCTCCTCGCTCTGAGAAAAGTTGGACTGATCTTCTAGATGCTGATCTGATTACGGCTTGTTTTTGTTGCGCCATCGATTGATGCCCTGTGCATTAGACACCAGCGCTATAGAAGTTATTAATTAATAATTTATTTTATTGGCAATGAATCACAGTCGCTGCTGATCTTTTGAAGGAGGATTATATCTAATACAGTTAGAGATTTTTATTATCTTGTATTTAACCTCGCTGTTTGGCCGTTTCAAGAATTGACACAGACGGTTTTAGGATTGGCTTTCGAGAACGAGTATGCTAAAATTGAGACAAGTTGACGTTCCTTTCCCATAAATACAGGCCTACTCTGAACGAGTGCAAACAGCTGAAGGATTAGTGTAGCCTCTAAATCATAGCCGCCAACGGATGCGCTCTTCATGTCTTGTTTAGCTTGTCAGACGTTACGTAGATGACCTGGAGAGCGGAATTTCAGTTCTCTCGAGTCTACCTTTTGACTTCGACAAGTTCTAAGACGATTTTCGTCGTAAGTGGAATTGAGTCTTCAGCATAAACAGTATATATGATTTATCTTAGAGAAAGTGAGACGTACAAGAGGAACCGGAATATCAGGTTGCAACCAGAGATGTTTCAAGTAGCTAGGTTTCAACTTCAAGTGCGAGTACCTTGACCTCCCTTATTAGCAAGTACGAATGCAAGGTTATAACTTAGGTTTTAGTACAAGTGCATGTGGGATGGTGCATAGCCTACTGCAAGATCAAAGAGATATGTATTTCTTTTACAATCAAGGCTAAATCAACGACATATTTTCACTGCTCATGTCATAAGACATGCGCTCATTTCTTGCCAAATATTAGCTAACTGGTGGCAACCTATATATACACCGGAGTGCCTGTAAAAGTCTATTAGATGTTCGTATGCTGTATGCTTCTATTTTGAATAACTTTTGTCACACATGTAAAGTCTCAAGTACAAGTACTTTGGTCTCAAATACAAGTACGAGTATATTGAAGTAATTAGAAAGTGTAATCAAGTACAAGTACTTAGTAAACCTCTGGTAACAACTAACAACGAACGGACGTGTTTCTCCTGTGAGCTTTTAGAATAGCAGAATACAGCAACATACCATCTGTTGGCAAGAACAAATCGTGACTGTAGTCTTCTTATCAAACACTACACTTGGAATATGTCAACTATATGCTGCATCAATCGACTAGCAACAAACTCACCTCACCACTCTTCCAATAGTCTACCATCGTGAAGTGAGCGTCATAAGAGCTCAAAGTCGCTGTTAGTAGTTTTGTGCTTTTCCTGACAGTAACTTTTTACAGCTATTTTTAAACAATGTGAGCGTTTATCTTGCATAAATAAAGGACTTGTTTGATTACTTACTTGATCGGTAAAATACTAAAATGGATAAACGCCATGCGTTTGTTTCCTTGTATGGAACTAGAATTTTTTTTATAATATGAGAAAAAGGAGGATAGAGCTTAAAAACCAGTTTGCGCCAGAGTTTCTCTTCAAAATTTCATGGACTTCTGTGTAAATCATTTACCATATCTCCAACACTGAACTGAAGTGTTCTCTCCTGTATTTATGGCTTTCTCTTGAAAACATCACCGTTTCTCCAATGCTGAACTGAAGTTCATCTCACCTGTATTTATGGCTTTCTCTTGAAGCCATTTACCATATCTCCAAAACTGAACTGGAGTTTTCTTTCCTGTATCTTTAAACCATTTACCATTTCTCCAGCACTGAACAGAAGTTTGCTCTCCTGTATTTATGGGTTTCTCTTCAAAAATTAACATTTCTCCAACGATGAACTGAAGTTTTCTCAAATGTATTTATGACTTTCTCTTGAAAAATTACCATTTCTCCAACACTGAACTGAAGTTTTATCTCCAAAATTCATGGATTTTCCGTGGACAGTTTCCCAAGAGTAACTGAATCAAATAACTCCTGGCGTTTCAAATGATCTTAGCAAATAGAGCTGTATTTTCATAACCGTCGCGTCTGGGTCATCGCTGCGCCCTTCAAAACAAAGCTCAAAGATCCACTGCTGAAAATTTACTAGTCCCTCATATATTGCCTCGAAACTCGAGTGACGTTTACGACTGTAGTACAAACCAAAATGGCTAAGGCTTTATGCAAGGTTAGGCCGATTTTTAAGACGATCAAGATTTACAGGTAACCTATTTGACCACCCCTGAATTGATTTATTCCATTTCAGACTAATATTTCAGGACGTAGTCTAGTTTTTAGAACAGTTGTTTTTATTACTATCAAGCCAAGTAGCCAACGTCTTCGATACTAGCAGTGACTATTTCCGATAGCAACTTCCGGTTTGAACCGACTTTATCAGTTACCATTTCTTAGGTGGGATTGACCTAGCGCAGAAGTCAAGTTCAATAACTCTAATCTGAACTGGTTTGAAGCTGCTTTATCGGCTACCATTTCTCCAACACTGAACTCTTAACTCGGTAGACTCAAATTACTAATGTCCTCTATTGTAGTTGCAGACGGCTTCTCGACTACGGTCCGCGTCCGTCATCTGCGCCGGGCATGCGTCTCAGCGGAGCGGAGAGACGCGGGTCTTTGGCCCGACCTCGACTCTTATGGAGGTGCTTCGATCTACCGATCGGTAGGCGACGAATGCCGCCTTCGCGTGCACCCGGCGGCTCGATGAATAGCCGGACGTGCGTCGTCTTTCAACAGTTGGAGACTGTTGGGCGGTGTCGTTTTCGTGGGTTGCGGGCTCTATCGTCTGTCATCACTTCACAGTATCGATGCAACTTGTTCCGTAGAGTCTTGTTCCACATAGACTCTTCTTCCATAGACTCTTGTTCCACATAGACACTTCTTCCATAGGCTCTTGTTCCACATAGACTCTTGTTCCATAGGCTCTAATAGCAGTAGCAATAGTAGTAGTAATAATAATAATAATAGCAGTAGTCGTAGTCGTAGTCGTAGTAGTAGTCGTAGTAGTGGAAATATTTATACTAGCAGAGGTAATAATAGTAGTAGTAATGGTGGTGGTGGTGGTGGTGGTGGTGATGGTGGTGGTAGTGGTGGTGGTGGTGGTGGTGGTGGTGGTGGTGGTGGTGGTGGTAGCGATAGTAATAGTTGTAGTCGTCACAGTAGTAGTAATATTAGTAGTAGCAGTAGTGGAAATAGTAGTAGCAGTAGTAGTAATAGTAGTAGTAGTAATGGTGGTGCTAGTGATAGTAGTAGTAGTTGTAGTAGTAGTAGTAGTAGTAGTAGTAGTAGTAGTAGTAGTAGTAGTAGTAGTAGTAGTAGTAGTAGTAGTAGTAGTGGTGGTGGTGGTGGTGGTGGTGGTGGTGGTGGTGGTGGTGGAGGTAGTGATAGTAATGGTAGTAGTAGTGGTAATAATAATAATAGCAATAATAAGAATAATAGTAATATAGTAATATAATAATAATAATAATAATAATAATAATAATAATAATAATAATAATAATAATAATAATAATAATAATAATAATAATAATAATAATAATAATAGTAATTATAATAATAGCTTGGACCACGTACTCCAAGCATAAAAATTTCAATCACTGTTAATATCTTAGAGCCTGAGGGATCTTACTTACCTCGGGCGAAAAAAAAAATAATAATAATAATAGAAGACGCTATTACCTTGCTTTACCATAACTTACCTTACACAAACAGCAATTCGATGTGACTTTACCAGTTGGTTAAGGGTCTGGTGTCATCATCAGTCAAAAGGAATGAGGTATGACCGAGATATACCTCGATTCGTCAGGGCATTAATTCAGGCATGTTAACAAACTTGCTCTACATCAAACAACGAGACGTTATTGACTGTAAAATGCGGTTAAGTGTCTGGTATCATTTCACGAGAACAAAAAAGAAAGAAGACATGACTGACATGTCTCATGGATGCGAGAAGTCGTCTCGAAGGCCATTAAGTCTGCTGGGTAAGCACGACTAGCATCTTCATGAGTTGATGGATTGGTTTGCCTGGTGCTTGTGTGTACCTGTTGAATGGGTTCGGATGCTGCCTTACACATAAATGAGATTCAGCGGATGATTGGCAGCTGTCATCGCACGATGGTTTTCTTCTCGACCGTGAAGAACGACCACACACGACGCTTTATGTTTTTAGAAGAGATCCGTCCAACTAGAAATTAAAATAGACGTTCGCACCGGATAAAGTAAGATTAATTTTTTAACTAGTATGTGTATATGTATGTATGTATATATGTATGCATGTATGTATGTATGCATGTGGCTATGTATGTATGTATGTATGTATGTATGTATGTATGTATGTATGTATGTATGTATGTATGTATGTATGTATGTATGTATGTATGTATGTATGTATGTATGTATATAAGTGTGTATCTATGTGTTTATGTATGTATGTATTTATGTATGTATTATATTTTCATTATGTATTATGCATTCAAGTATAATACGTGCATATAGATGTATATGCCTGTATGTACATTGTATATACAGGCCTACTGGCATATGTATGTAATATGTATGCGTGCATATTTGTGTGTGTATATATGTATGTATGCATGTGAATATGTAATGTTTGTGTGCATGTATGCATCTACTTTTGTATGTATCTGTACATTACAACTGGAACTACGGAAGAAAAATTGTTTCCAGTAGTAGTATGGACTGTTGGGGCGCTATAGAAGTCTGGCATGATTCGCTGAGTCAGCGATTGAGTTTGTCGTCCAGTTGAGCATGGCTTCAATTTCTACGATCGAAGTTTATTCCGTCAATGCTAAGGACTGATCTTCTGGATGTTGACCTGATTATGGCTTGGTTTTGGTGAGCCATCGGTTGATGCCTTTTGCATAAGGCACCGGGCCATAGAAGCTGCTTATTACAATTATGATTGCGTCATTATTTACCGATCAAGCGGTCTGAGATCGCCAGCGCTGCGATCAGCTCGATGCTGTGACCGGTGTCAGGAGACGAAATGACACAGGACATGGAGCGTCATTAGGAATATCGATCGCTTGCTGGGACGCACACTCAGTAAAATATAGACTTGCCGAGATGGACAAATGCAGATGGACGGTGACAGAGAACGACTCGCATTCCGAAAAAAGAGAGAAAGGCAAAGATAGGATCACGGGTAGCAGGATATACAAAGACAGAGGGAAAGCGAGACAGACAGACAGAAAGACAGAGAAAAGAGAGGCAGAGAGAGACAGAGACAGATAGACGGAGAGAGATAGACAGAAACAGATACATACATAGACAGAGAGACAGAGAGATAGACAGAGAGACAGAGAGAGAAAAAAGTGAGTGTGTGTGATAAGAGAGAGACCGACAGACAGACAGAAAGCGAGAGAGAGACAGAATGAGAGAGAGAATGAGAGAGAGAAAGAGAAAGAGAGAGGGAGGGAAGGAGCGAGGGAAGGAGCGAGGGAGGGAGGGAAGGAGGGAGGGAGGGAGGGAGGGAGGGAGGGAGGGAGGGAGGGAGGGAGGGAGGGAGGGAGGGAGGGAGGGAGAAAGGGAGGGAGGGAGGGATTAGACTTACAACCAGCAAGACACACTGAAAGACAGGCGGAGATTCCGACTCATACTTAGCCGTACAACAATACAAGAGATACAGACTTGGGCAGATGGGCATACAAACAGACAGACAGATAGAAAGATATGCAGACTGACCCATGCTCACAGACACACAGACAGAAGTGCTGACTCAACCGAGCCTGACTCACACAGCCAACCAGACGTAAAGACAGCCAGAGACAGAGAGACACACACGAACAGACATACACGAACAGGATCGAGAGATATTGACAGGTGGGCGTGGCCTGTAGCGAGAGACTCGACGTGGCACCGTCAACATCACAACAATAACAGCAGTTTCAGCAGCAGGAGCATTCGCTGCACGACGCAGAACTCGCGACCTATGCTCTGCATCAGGCATCGACGCACCGTGGAAAAACAAACTGATCTTGCGGATAATTATTCACATTTAATCATTATGAGAACGAATTAGGAAAGTACAAAGACACCAAGACGTTAATTGGGATGTGACGTACGCTGGTATTTGTTAGTATAGTTCATCGAGGTTTCGTCTGTGACAGCCAAAGAATCCTCGCCATGGCAACGCCGATGCGCTTAAGTGATTTCGCCGATATTTCCGCATGAATGAACACGCAGCGGACGTCGGTGCTTGGCAGAATTCGTTTGGATCAGTGGCTTTGAACGTGGAATCGTGCAGGCACTGAGACTTATTGCCTCACTGCCAGAGTCGAATTCGAGGTGACAGCAAATTGCTAAACAGGTTTCAGACGTTTAAGTTAAAGTTTGTTTTTGAAGGAATGGAACCTCGATGAAGACCGTGAACGTCAGAGATATATTGTAAATTGACATCTAAACGAAGAGGGTGAACTGGCACGTGGAGTGCTGAACATTAAACGCGTTGATGGTATATACTGGCAATAGGGTACGTTATCCGGCAGTCAACTTTTCGTAAAGGATACCTTGGAAAGTTAGGGTACGTTGGCAAGCAGTTAACTTTTCGTAGAGAGTACCTTGGCAAGTTATAGGGTACGTTGGCAAGCAGTCAACTTTTCGTATAGGGTATCTTGGCAAGTCATAGGGTACGTTGACCGGCAGTCAACTTTTCGTAGAGAATACCTTGGAAAGTTAGGGTACGTTGACGAGCAGTCAACTTTTCGTAGAGAATACCTTGGAAAGTTAGGGTACGTTGACCAGCAGTCAACTTTTCGTAGAGAATACCTTGGAAAGTTAGGGTACGTTGACCAGCAGTCAACTTTTCGTAGAGAATTACCTGGAAAGTTAGGGTACGTTGACCAGCAGTCAACTTTTCGTAGAGTATTACTTGGAAAGTTTGGGTACGTTGGCAGTCAGTCATCTTTGCACATCGGGCAAGCTGACCGCTAAACATAACGGATTAGGGCATTGACAATTGAACACATGCGGTGGAGTTACAACTAAACACGGACACGTTAACGCTAAACTGACAAGGTTGATGGTTGAAGATGTCTTCCGCAAGAGGAACGAATACCCTGATGGACTGGAGAGACATAACGGAACGTCTGCTAGATCCACAACAGCGTCGAGCGATCGTGACAAAAGCATCCACGGATGAGTTGCAACAGTTGAAGACCAAGAACGCCTTTCTCAAGAGAAAACGAAAAATATTCGACCAAATCCGCAAGAATAACAACTTGAATAAAAGCAACAACGCGAAGGTAAATAATCAACTTTAATAGCCTGTAGTAACAATTAAAATATACAGGTAAAGAGTCGCCTTAATGTCCTTCAATAACAAATACAATATGCAGATACCTAGTCGCTTTAATGTGTTACAATAACAGCTCTAATATAGTCACTTGAACGTCATACAATTGCAATAAATAATTACCTGAATATCGTACAATTGCAAATAGGGGTCGTCCATTAATTGTGTCAACAAATTTTAGGCAATTCTTGACCACCTCCCTCCCCCTTGTCAACAACTGTCAAACATTTAAGGACCCCCTAAAAATATTTATTACAGTATCTACAGGTAAATTGTTGCCTTAGTGTCTTACTATTGCAAATACAGTATCAACAGGTAAGTAGTTATCTGAATATCTTACAATTGCAAATACAGTATCTACAGGTAAGTAGTTATCTTAATATCTTACTACTGCAAATACAGTATCAACAAATGAGTAGTCATCTGAATATCTTAACTGCAAATACAGGATCAACAGGTGAGTAGTTATCTGAATATCTTACTACTGCAAATACAGTATCTGCAGGTAAATAGTTGCCTGAATATCTTACAATTGCAAATACAATATCTACAGGTAAGTAATTATCTTAATATCTTACTACTGCAAATACAGTATCAACAAATGAGTAGTCATCTGAATATCTTAACTGCAGATACAGGATCAACAGGTGAGTAGTATATACCTGTATATACTGCAAATACAGTATATACAGGTAAATAGTTGCCTGAATATCTAACTATTGTAAATACAGGATCAACAGGTGAGTAGTTATCCTAATATCTTACTATTGCAAATACAGTATCAACAGGTAAATAGCTAACCGAATATCGTCACCTAAATATACTACAATTATAGCTGCGCCAGGCGGTGTGCTGCACCCATCGTTAAAGTTTTCGTGATTAGCAGCTACATATAAAGTCAAACAGTCACTTGAATATACATGAATATACCACACTAGTGGCTAGAACATACATTCAAATAATCATCGGAATGTGCTAAAATAAAAAGTACAGTCTAAAGACAAGGAGTGGCCTTCAAATGAGAACTGAAACAGCCTCCGAAATTGACGTAATACTTCTGAAATATATAGAATAGAAAAGAATAGAATATACTTTGTTGGAACCAATTGCAAACCGCATTTTGGTGTACAGCAACGTAAACATGTTTATACAGATAATATACTAATAATATGTTAATATTAGCTACTAATATTTGTCTCAATTATGCCCAGTTTATATTGTTTTTTACCCATAGCGTAAACTAAGCAACTTCATAAAGCATCCTGATGATAAACGTTTTTCTAGACAAGCTATCAGGGGTATCAGGGGTCGGGATTTCCAGGTCGTGAGCTCGCGGGCGCAGGAAGTGGCCTGTGCGTTTGATAGGTGGCAGCAGATCATGCAGGACATGTCCCTGAATATTCCGTACTGCGGTGGAGTCGAGAATCGGCCAAGCGGCTGTGCTGTTGTATGGAGGGAGTGTCTTCTGGGAGGTAGCGTCCCCTGATGAGACGCCGTAGTACCCCACCCAGTCGATCACGATCCCCTTGGGTTGTAAATCCCCACCATGCATGTGAGGCATAGAGTATCCTGGATAAGGTTGTGGCTCTCACCACGTCATAAAGGCATATAAATAAAATTATCTTTAAATGCGATGCAATGCAACTGTAAATAAGTTGACGAAGCCGTCCTTACAAACTTCACAAGTGTCTATTCTGAAACCAGGCAACAGGAAAACATTGGGAACCGTAAACAAACTGAAGAGGTGCGTTTTCGGTTTACAATAACTTGTATTCGAACTTATCTCCAGTTCGAAGCAGCCCACCTTCAATGATCCGTCAACGGATATGCGTAAATGAACCGATAAAGACAAGTATTCACGGATGAAAACAGAGCGACGGACGGTTACAGAGGGTCGTACGGGGAAACAAACCCAGACGGATAAGGAGGGATAGACAGCGATGGAGGAAGGGTCTGCCTATGTGACCAGCCCGCTGTTACAGGAAACATCGCTGCGATAATCGAATGTGTGCGCCATTAGCTGGGCTGCCGGGAACGCCAGGAAAGCATGCAACTCCCCAATCGATTGTCGTCTCCATTGTCATGGGTGACAGAGTTGGCCAAGGCGCCATAGCAACCCGGCAACAGAGCCTGCAGAGGGAGTGGAGGGGAGGGGCCGAGGACATAGGCGCACCTTTGGATTAGAAAGCGAGGGTACCAATTTTACATCCTAATACAAGTGTCTTAATTATATTTATTATTGTTGTTGTTTAAAATTGTTATTATTTTTTATTAGTCGGTGTGAAGTGTAGCTGGTGTGGAAACCTATTAATACTACAACAACAACTACTACTACTACCATTACTACTACACCTACTACTACTACCAATACCACTATTACTACTACTACTACTACTGCTGCTGCTGCTGCTACTACTACTACCACTACTATTACTACCATTACTACTATTACAATTACTACTACTACCATTACTACTATTACTACCATTACTACTACTACTAATACTACTACTGCTACTACTACTACTACTACTACTACTACTACTACTACTACTACTACTACTACTACTACTACTACTAATACTACTATTACTATTACTACAATTACTACCGTTACTGTTACTGTTACTATTACTACCATTTCTACTACTAATACTACTATTACTACTACTATTGCTACTACCACTACTGCCACTACTACTATTACTATTACTATTTTTACTAGTACTACTATTACAACTACTACTGCTCATTATTTGCGGTCTGTATGTCTACCTATCTCCCTACCTGCATACACAAAGATTAACAAAAAATCAATATTTAGAGAAGCACAATTGAAAGTGAATCTATATGATTGAGTAGCGATGGGCTTTGTTCGTTCGGGGTATAAAAAGTTGGGGTACAATACCCCACTCCAAAAATTGGAGTGTAAAGGTACCTTCGTTCCCCCGGAATATTGCGCCTGTGGGCGGACAATAGCCCCGTAGTTACGGAAACAAACTCTGCGCGACTATTGTCCATAATTCAGATCGAATTAGGACTAAGCAACGGTTGCTGGAACCGAAATACTAAAAGCTGTATTGTTCTAGACTGTGCTGTTCCCGCGCAAAACGAGAAAGGATTGCGCGTGTTAACCAGTTAACGACGATGAATGGCTCAGTGCTTTGCTCAGGTGCGACCTTAAGACTTCCCCCGTCGACTTCAACGATTTTTGGTAGACAACTATGAAAGAACATCGTGAATTATGTAAGATTCCTTTTCTCACCCGTGGTCGACACGAACTACGCGACAAAAAATTACTGAAGCACAGCACATGAAATAACGTAACATGACGTAACCGGTCATGACATGACGCAGCAAAACATAGCATAATATAACATAACATAACACAACATAGCAACATAGCATAGCATAACATAACATAACATAACGTAACATAACATAAAACAACATAGCAGCATAAAATAACCTAACATAACAAAACATAACATGATACAACATAAAAGAAGAGCAGTCCCTTACCTACCCTGAGAGGCAGCCATGGGTATGAAGTGTTAGCGACTTCATTTTCCTAGCCTAGGCATATGTCGGCGGATGGCCAGTCCTCGCCTCGCCGTCTTATCTTCCCACCGACAGTGTACAATCAGTGTACTCGTTATAGCTGAATTGGCTAGGGGTGCAGATGGAGCAGAAATCTCGAACCAAATTTCTGCCCTGGCGGGGATTTGAATCCCCACCTCTCGACTGACGCTAATCACTACACCACATAGCAGAACATGAAATAACATAACCTGTAAATTTGGCTCCGTGCAGCTAACACATAATTTTGAGCTCTGTTAAAAGCACAATTTTAGATCAGTTGGAGCCCATGTTGGTGATAAGCAATTCTAAAATGACAAGTACTTTGATAATGCGCGCAGATAACATGTGCGTGTGTGTGTGTGTGTGTGTTTGTGTGTGTGTGTGTGTGTAGGTGTGTGTGTGTGTGTAGGTGTATGTGTGTGTGTGTGTGTGTGTGTGTGTGTGTGTGTGTGTGTGTGTGTGTGTGTGTGTGTGTGTGTGTGTGTGTGTGTGTGTGTGTGTGTGTGTGTGTGTGTGTGTGTGTGTGTGTGTGTGTGTGTGTGTGTGTGTGTGTGTGTGTGTGTGTGTGTGTGTGTGTGTGTGTGTGTGTGTGTGTGTAGGTGTGTGTGTTTGTGTGTGTGTGTGTGTGTGCGCGCGCGCGCGCGCATTTATATCTGAAGAAAGCTCGAGTGCTCTCCAAGAAGATTCGCCTCCGTCGTAAATAAAAAATCATATATTAGACTACGGTAATATTTTAATCGGCCAACTTTATAAAAACTCGGCATTGACCGTTCATAACAGCTGCGGATTCTTGTCGATACATACCGAGGTACATTTTCACTCGTTCATTTTGATAATTTATATAGCGCCTCTTTAAGAATCCTACTCAGAGGTGCTCCCAGTCTAGCCACGGTTAAACAGAGAAGACTTAAGGAGGAGGTAATTTGGTGCACAGCTATGGTATGACCACTTCCAGTCTATGTATGGCTCTAAATGCTTTCCATGTGGTAAGGGGTAAGGTTTCAATGTGCGCTTCTTCTGAACACTGTATTGAGAGCAGGATCAAGTTACAGCTGTATTGTATTGTATGACCACGCGATTTCACTTATATTATATATATAAATATATAGTGGTATTATATATATATTAATATATAGTGGTATTATATATATATATATATATATATATATATATATATAAAGAAGGTAGAAGGTATACATGAAAGAACTTGTAGATCGACCATCAAATAAGACCGGATATAAACAGAGAGATGGACGGATACAGAGGGTGGTATGTATTCAGAGCAACGAGCCTTGTAGGATCCTATTTCATCCGCGCGTTATTCTCCTTTTACTGCCACTGTTGATGATCTCTTTATTCATCTTCACTCTGCCTCCCGTTTCCATGGCGTCAATAGAGATATCCCATTGACGACCAATAATTGTACAAACGACACCGGATGGTCGGCGCTTCGGCAAGGTCTTTTGTGCACGTCCTCGAAATAGTTGTTGAGTGGATATCGGTTTCACCGTCCTCGATTAAAAATTTACGATCTCTGAATGAATATTTTCAAATATTCAGAATGCTTCTGAAGCTATGTTCATTGGGATTAGAGGGCGATTGTTCACCAATGCCTTGCTAATATTTCATGACACGCTGTACTTTTTGGGTCGACATTTCTGGGGTCAATAAATCAAGACTGAATGAATGAATGAATGAATTAATTAATTAATTAATGACTGGATGACTGACTGAACTAATGAATATATTAATTAATTAATTAACTAGAGAATTAATTAATTAATGACTAGTAGACTGACTGACTGACTGGTTGAACTAATGAATGAATGAATGAATGAATGAATGAACGAATGAATGAATGAATGAACTAATGAATGAATGAGTGAATTAATTAATTAATTAACTAATTGCTTACTGAAGGACCGAACGAATTTATAAATGAATGAATTAATGAATGAATGACGGAATTAATGAACGAATGAACGAACGAATGAATGAATGAATATTAACGACTAATTTTACTTTGACCGTTCTGCTGTGTGCATTTTCGATCAGAACCCGGACGAGAAATCCCCCCGATCTCCCAACACCAGTCCTCCTTCGTCGCGATGTTCCGAGCTGAACTTCAGCAACGAAGAGGTACCGTCGACTCCTCCACCGACGCTGCCACCTGCCAACGCCCTCCCCTCAACATCCAACCGGTCAAACCATCACAACAAGCATCCTCATCCATCAACGGCAAGAAACGCCTCCAGTCCCGACTCCGATTCGGGACCGATTGACATGGGAGACTACGAGAATCGAATCCGACCTTCGAGCGCATTCTGGAGAAAGAAGGACGGGATGTCACTGGCCGAGAAGATCATCTACTATAGGAACTGGAAATATCGAGTAAGTCAAAAGCGACGACTTCGAAACTGGTTCGTTGTCGGGTACAGGTATAGGCGCAATTTATGGCTTAACTTGCCTTTTTCTGCCTCACTATACCTTACCTTACATTACCTTTTCTTACTTTACCTTACCTTACCATACCTTTTCTTACCTTACCTTTTCTTACCTTACCATACCTTACCATACCTTACCGTACCTTTTCTTACCTTACATTACCTTTCTTACCTTACCATACCTTATCATACCTTTTCTTACCTTACCTTACCTTACCTTACCTTACTTTTCCTTACTTTTCCTTACCTTACCATACCTTTTCCTACCTTTTCTTACCTTACCTTTTCAAACCTTACCATACCTTTTCTTACCTTACCTTTCTTACCTTGCCATACCCTACCATACCTTGTCTTACCTTACCTTACCTTTCTTACCTTACTTTACCTTTTCTTACCTTACCTTATCTTTTCTTACCTTACCTTACTTTTTTACCATACCTTGCATTACAATACCTTACCTTTTCTTACCCTACCATACCTTACCATACCTTGCCTTACCTAACCTTACTTTACTTTACCTTATCTAAGTTTCCTTACCTTATGCTTTTCTTTACCTTACCATGTCTGACTCGGCTTAAATTTAATTGACTTAAAATTAATTAATGTAAAATTAATTGGCTCTTATTTAATTGACTTAAAATTAATTGGTTTAAATTATTTTAATTGACTTAGCATTAATTGGCTTAATTTAATTGACTTAAAATTGATTGGTGTAAAATTAATCTGCTTGAATTTAATTGGCTGTACAACTGATTCGTTTGGTGTTTGGTTTCTCGCAGAATTTTCCTAGGCGTGAAGACAATCACCAGGTAAGACACTCTTATCCATGCCAGAAAATGATTCGTTTACCTGAACATCTTTTGTTTGCAAAGAAACTTTTGTGTTTTCAATAAACTTCAACACCATTTAGGCTGACGTAAGTAGGACCTGTATAGAATAAGGGCGCTATTTTCAGTGTCCAGATAAGAATAATCAATACCTAAGACACAGATACGATACAGTACAATACAATACAATACAATAAGTTTTAAAAAATGCATTGTGCAATGCAACACAATACAATACAGTGCAACACAATGCAAAACAATACAAAACAATGCATGGTGCAGTATAACACAATACGATTCAATGTAATACAATAGAATTAAATGCATTGTGCAGTACAGCACAATACAGTGAAATGCAATGTAATACAATACAATACAATAAAAGGCATTGTGCAATATAGCACAATACAATACAGTGCGATACAAAACGATATAATGCGATGCAAAACAAAGCATTGAACAATACAACGTAATACAATGTCGTACAATACATTGCCATACAACTTCAGTGCAACACAATAAAAATGCCCGATAATGCATTCAGATAAACTTGATTATGCGTCATATTAAATCCCTATTCAAACGATAGGCTCAGACGGTTCAAAATATGATTAACCGTCGCTTTTACAACAGAGCGGAGGTCTAAAAGTCCAGCATTAATTCAACTAATGTCTTTTGTTCCACGGGCAACGAATATACTGATGGTCGGATCTTTTGACCGTAAGACTTCTCATCGGGCAGAGATAAAAGAATGACGGAATAGAACAAAGCCATGGCATTGTTTAGGAAGTAGGTCACGGTACGCTGACGAAAGTCATGTTCAATGGATAAAGACGACCCACGCAGCAGATTAGCAATAGCAACGGCGAAGGATATCAACAACAGAAATCAATTATGCGAACAAATGTCATTTCAAAGTATCCTTAGTAGCAAATCGTTACACCACTTGAACAGTTTCTACAGCAATTGGGAAGAAGTGGTTGCTTAAATAGGATTTGCGGCACAGCACTGAATTAGTTCCCACTCCGCTTCAAATGGAAGGATACACATATGCCTGCATGTAGAAGTTTCAGCTTAACGACACTGTGTTATAACAAAGATCACTAGCGTCGCCCTCCTCTTTCATCCAGGCTTGGGACTGGCACTTCCTGGCACTAAGGCACGGACTTGCAGTGGCTGAGGTTTTTGCACATGTAGGCATATCTTGCTCTTTATATCTCGCCCTTCGAGAGCCTCGCATAGTCTTAAAGAAAGGAAGATAGAACGAATGTGCAACAGTGCGACCAGACACTGGCTTTGTGAAAAGAGAACATGCCATCTTTTCCAGCTACTCTCAGTTTTGATCCAACGATTTAACGCAGTCGCCCTTCGAGGCACTTTCTCCCTGCCAGAACTTGACGAGTCTTAGTCAACCCAAAGGGCAACAATTAAAAAATAGTAGAGATGATTTTTCCCCCGAGATACACAGGGACTTAAGCATTAACTAAGTGGAGTGAAAAAAGCAGATGTCTGGAACTGCACCTGTTCTTCGAGATCCAGTGCGATCGAGAGACAGACAGACATACAGAGCCACAGAATGAGGAAGAGAGAGAAACGGCATCAAAGACAATGCTATCAGTAAGAACAATGGTCTTAGCATCACTCTGAATGGATCAATCAACCAGTGGTTGATGTGATCAGAAAACAAAACGACTTTGTTTGCCGATCGCTTTGTCTTTTGCGAACACTATTGAACAAAACCACTCTTGTGTAAAGGCAGACGATAATTGCAATCGACATTTCAACGATTAATTAATTAATGCATGACGTGTCCCTTAGCGTTGGGCAGTCACCATAGCGACAGTCTTCATGGCTACGTTCAGTACTTCTGTCCGCATTTTTCATCGATCCGTAACATGAAGCTAGGTAAGGAAAGTAAGGGCACCTCTACCGTAAAAACCTAGCATAACTTACCCTTGTCTTTTATCTATTATTATCATTAGGGTTCTCGATAGTGTAGTGGTTAGTCAAGAGGTGGGGTACAAATCCCCGCCAGGGCAGAAATTTGGTTCTAGATTTCTGCTCCACATCCACCCTTCTAGCCAACTCAGCTATAATGAGTACCCCGACCGCATACTGTTGGTAGGAATATGAGACGGCGAGGGACAGGACTGGCCACCACCCGCACTCATTAGCCGAGGATAAGAAAATGAGGTCACTAACAATTCATACATAGATTTCTTCTTTATGTAGCGCCACTGTCTGATGACCAACTTTCATTCGATGGCGCTGATAAAAAAAACATGAGTGAAGTACATTTTCGTGGTCCCTACACAGTGACCGTCTCAGGGGAGGAGGCTCGAACCCGTACTCTCCACATTACAAGACGAGCGCTATAAGCAATCGGCTACCATGTCCCACGCCTTACCCAACCTCTCTTCTGGTTTATGTTACAACAGATGGCGGGAGAAACGGAGTCAACGCTGACGGACCATCGCCGCCTGAGGTCGACCCGTCAACCGGCCAAGTCAGCGGCCACGCTCCGTCGACGCAACAGCCTCGAGGACGACCGTCAAAGACCGGTTACCGTCATTCCGAAGGTAACCGAACACGTGCCCGTCGTCTTCCCGCCGATCGACGGTGGCCGACAGGTGGTCGTGAAGTCATCGCACGGCGCGACGTCATCGTACTATGACGACGAGAGGGATAGGCTGCCGTCGATCGAGAAGAACCAGTTCGTGACGCGCAGTAGTCCGTCGCTGAGGTCAGAGAAGGTCAAGGAGGAGTACAACGAGCTGAAGGAGTACGACGTCGATGACCGGAAGGAGGAGACGGAAGCGGAAACGGAAATCGATTCGGTGACCGCTGACGAAAACAGAGAAGAGAAAGGCGAAGAAGAAGAGGAGAAACCTAAGGAGACCGAAGAAGGTAAAACGGATGAAAAAGAAGACGAGGAAGGAGAGAAACCAGAGGAGGACAAAGGTGACACCCCACCGGACAAAGGTGACACCCCACCGGACAAAGGTGACACCCCACCGGACAAAGGTGACACCCCACCGCCCGAGGAACCACAAAACCCCGACGACAAGGCACAAGACGAGAGCCCAGCCGAAAACGAAACCCCTTCCAACCCAAAGTCGAAGAAGCGGATCAAAGGCCCAAGGATGTCTTTCCCGCGCGCACCCCGTCCGGAAGGCCAGCCGGACAAGCTGATCAAGAAGCTGGACAAGAAGGTGGAGAGAGATCTTCGCGCCCTTCAGGGCCAGCCGAACGAAGAAGCCGATGACGATGACGATACCGACGTTGATGACGATACAATGAACGATTTCTTACACGGAGAGCGGGGCAAAGCACTCGACGATTTCCTAAAGGTGTCGTAACTTCTTATCCACCACAGGCTGCCCCTCCGTCTCACGGACTGATCGTCTGGATGTTGACCTGATTACGGCTTGGCCGGTTGATGCCTTGTGCATTAGACACAGGCGCTTTAGAAGTTATCACTACAATTACTATTACAACACGATCGTATATGCACATTCCTGTGGCCATAGAGCTGACATGCACAAAATGACTAGCACAGAACTTAACCTGTATATCACACGATTTGCGAGTTGTTCTAAATTAATCGGTAGGTAAGGTCAGGCAAATTAGGATAATGTAATGACTTCTGTAGCGCCGTTATCGTAATGTCTGTGACGTCAGTCGATGGTCAAGGTAGGGAAGGGTGGGGTAAGGTAAGAGAAATCACTCCTCCCGAAGAGAAGTTTATTTTCATTTGTTCCTTTGAACAATGCACTGTCTGCCTTAGGACATTGACTTGCATCGAATAGGCTCTCTGTCAGTCGCTTGAGATGTACTTCTGCTTGTCCTTCTGGGTGTACCCCTATAGTATACGTGTCCTTCTAGATGTACCACTGCCTGTCCTTCCTTCTGACCATGGGCGCTACAAGTACCGTTTAATAACACTTCGTAGTTGTTAACTCTGGCAGGGACTGGACAGAGAGCGTCTTTGATTTGACATGAGGGAGGGGCGCTATATAAATGCTGTGAATGAATGAATGAGTGAATGAGTGAGTGAATGAGTGAGTGAATGAGTGAGTGAATGAGTGAGTGAATGAGCGAGTGAGTGAATGAGTTAATGCATGAATGAATAAGGTAGGGTGGAGAGAGTAATGACAACAATTTTTATAGGGCGTTTAAAAATCAACGATTACTCATTAAATTTTTTTAACCAGATAACAGTGAATACTTAAGTAAGTAAGTAAGTAAGTAAGTAAGTAAGTAAGTAAGTAAGTAAGTAAGTAAGTAAGTAAGTAAGTAAGTAAGTAAGTAAGTAAGTAAGTAAGTAAGTAAGTAAGTAAGTAAGTAAATAAATAAATAAGTAAGTAAGTAAGTAAGTAAGTTAGTATATTCTTTATTTGGACAAGTTGACAAAACGCACTCTGGATACATTACATGAAAAATTAGCAGTTTGCAAGTTTGCGACCTCGGCTCAGCTACGGCGCTATATAAATCGCCACATTATTATTATTATCTGTTTATTTATTTATTTATTTATTTTTATTAACCAGAACGCTGGTTGTTCTGCAATGTCAGCTATTTATTTAAATAAACAATTCGACGTAAATTATCAACGGATATTGTAAACAATCAAACATCAATATTGAGCTTGTTACCCTGGCTGCCAATGAAGTAAAGTCATTCAGTTTAAACTCTGTCTTAGTTTTCACAAGACATTGCATTCAAACCATTTCAATCTCCGCTTCTTGCTCACCCATCAACAATCCACTCGATCATCGGATAACTTGACTCTTTCTGTGTTTCGCACATAACCACATTGTTGGGCTCTCGGCTGTTCTCGGTGGTTCGTCAGAAGATTTAGAACTCACTGTCAAGGTTTCTGTTCTTTCTCTCAATTTTCTCCTGTCATGCGGAACTAAACCTAAAACGCACCTGTTTCAGTTTCCTTACCTTATCTTTTCTTATCTTATCTTATCTGAACATTTATAAAGCGCTTCTCTCAGCAGGGGTATACAGAAGCGCTCTCAACGTGACAAGCCCTTACCATCCGCTGCTTGATTTCTCTGGCTTCTCTGACATCGCATTTCACTTGACTTCTCTAAAGAAACTCCTCAGCCTTTCTCTTCCTCTGTTCCACAAACGCCTTGAGTCCATTTTATTTGTTAGTGATAGCACTGACTTGGGTCAGGAGAGCCTCTGAATAGTTGAGTGGTGATTTTATAACTGTTCGATTACAATCACAATTACATTATGGGGCGGGGAGATGGTTGAATGGTAACACGCTGGAACGAAGATCAGAAGGACGGTTCGATACTCGATGGTCCCATAAGGTGGGCTACGACTTTAATTCGCTAGAGGGCGACTGCAAAATTGAGCGGTAGGACAGTTAAATTCGACACCTGTAAAACTGGTATCATCTATTACTACAGTATCATGTAAGAAGCTGCTGAGCACCGGTTGAGTGGCGCCATAGCAAATACTGTGCGAAGATGAGGATGAGGTTATATTGGATCTATGTATGAAGGCCAACGCTTCACTGCGATCAGGTTTTGTAGAATCATCTGGACCAAGGAAAACATCAGCTTAGCCTTTCCAGAACTCATAACTTTTTCAATCCGCGAGGATCATATGCATCTTTGTAAAGTTATTGGTTTTGTTGTTGCTTTTTATTATAACATCTTTGTTGTTTTCTATTAGGCTATTGTAGATATTTGTTAAATAATTATAATGTAATCAGTGAGTTAAATGATGTCGCTTTTCGATGCTGTCCGATCCTGTACCCGTTCAACGTATACTTGCCTCATGAAACTTAAGGCTTTCTTGTGTCTATTTCCGCCGCTAATTAACTCTCTGTCTACCAGTGAATCTGTCTGCCTGCCTGCCTGCCTGCCTGCCTGTCTGTCTGTCTGTCTGTCTGTCTGTCTGTCTGTCTGTCCGTCTGTCTGTCTGTGTGTTCCTTTGTAGAGTAAAGCTTCTGAACTCCTAATTTGACCTTCTCTATACATCGTGACTGTCACCTAGTCTTCGCTAATTGCATTCTGTCTCTTAAAGACTCATGTGTGTAGGTGTGTGTAGCTGTGTGCATGCGTGTGTGTGTATATGTGTGGGAGTATCTGTCTTGAAATGGCAGCGTTTAAGCGCTTCCAACTAGCGCTGCGATCGCCAGCCCAACTGATATTTCAGTTCATTACGGACAATGTCATCCGCATGCGCTGTCATATGCCAAAAATAATTCTGTCGACGTCAACAACCTTTGTTGCTGTAAGATGTCGTCAAACCCTGGATCCTCCTCTCCTTCTTCATCCGCAAGCAAACAATATTCAGATGGATGGAAAAGTCACCAACGGTGGGCATTCTCACACACGTAAAGCCTCCATTTGATATCAAGTTCACGTAATTATAACACCGTGCTGCTTTCCGTAAAAGCTGTCCCACAGCTGTTTTGAAATCTATTGTTTTAAACTATCCAAAAATTACACACATTAATTATCCAAAAACTATACACTCTACGTTGGCTAATTGATTTTCTATGTAAGACACGGAAGTTACTTTGTATTGTGAAGTTGGTGTCCGATCACCATGGCCAGCCTTTAAAAGTGGTGGTGACAGTCACCACCTGAATTTCGCCCTGTGATGAAATGTTTTGTGACATGACAGCTTTGTTTTGGTTTGAAGCAAGTTCAAGCAACGACAATTAACGGCGGTAAATTCTTGTAAACTTAACTATCGCAGTACTGATAGCTGCCGTCATTTTAGCTCACTTATTGTTTGTGTTTCATAAACTGGTGACGTCATCAATCTTGTTGAAGTTGAAGTTTAAGTTTACAGTATCATTTAGAAGAAGAAGAGAAGTCCCTTAAGCTGAGAGGCAGCCATGGGTAAGAAGTGTTAGCGACTTCATTGTCCTAGCCTCGGTTTACGAGAGCGGATAACCTGCAGTCCTCTCTCTCATCTTTTCACCGACAGTGTACTGTCATTGTGCTCATTACAGCTGAGTTGGCTGGGAGGCGCGGGTGGAGCAAAATCTTAAACCTATTTTTTGCCCTGGCGGGGATTTGAACCTCCGATCTTTCGGTTGACAGTCCAGCACGCGATCCACTACATCATCTCGCACCATGCATACACCAAACCCCACACACTGTCGTATTTAGAGTTTGTATAAAATGTCAGGAGGGAGAGGGGTGGAAGAAGGAAAGGGAAGAGGGAAGAGAATGAAAGTGAGGACTTTGTGGGAAGAGTTGCGCCGTTGATGTAGCAATCATATAGTATTGTTCTACAGTGATCATTGTCTAATCTGTGATAAAACTGTCATTGTGTTGGTAACTGCAGATTTTTCCGCTTTAGCAAAGTTAACTCTCGCACCGTCAAGTATTAAGCATCGTTGATCAGTTCATTTGCGTTTTGCCCCCACGTTACTTTAACTTATTCAGAGGAAATGTTTGTAATCTAGTTATTGCTGAAAAGCACGTTGTTGTTATCTATTTTCTCCCTCACACACATAATAGCCTGGCCATAATAATCAGGAGTTGGAGCCTGAGCTCCTCGGCCTTTCTCTTCCCCCGTTCCGAAAATGCCTGAAGTCTATTTTATTTGTTAGTGATAGCACTGACTTAGGTCGGGAGCGCCTCCGAATCGTTGAGTGGAGCTTTTATAAATGCTCGATTACAATTACAAGTGCATTCTTTTGGTGTTGTTGCCTGTAAGTCACACTCTAATTATGTAAATGGAAATCTGACGTTGACAATAAAAGCTGTTCCACTTTTGTGCTTTTTAGTCGGAGTTTAATTCCGAGTCTGTTGTGGCACGTTCTTTTAACAATCCATCGCAGACGTAATCGCATTCTCGAAATGTCTATGAATCTAAGCGCATGACTGGGGTGCCTGATAGTGTAGTGGTTAACATGCCGCACTATCAACCAAGACGTCAGAGATTCAAATCTCCGACAGGGCAGAAATTTGCTATGAGATTTCTGTTCAACCTTCGCCCCTAACAAACTCAGCTTTGATGCGTAGCCTACACTGACCGTACGCTCTCGTTGGGAAGATGAGACCTACATGCATGCATGCATGCATGCATGCATGCATGCATGCATGCATGCATGCATGCATGCATGCATACATACATACATACATACATACATACATACATACATACATACATACATACATACATACATACATACATACATACATACATACATACATACATACATACATACATACATACATACATACATACATACATACATACATACATACATACATACATACATACATACATACATACATACATACATACATACATACATACATACATACATACATACATACATACATACATACATACATACATACATACATACATACATACATACATACATACATACATACATACATACATACATACATACATACATACATACATACATACATACATACATACATACATACATACATACATACATACATACATACATACATACATACATACATACATACATACATACATACATACATACATACATACATACATACATACATACATACATACATACATACATACATACATACATACATACATACATACATACATAAATACATACATGCATACATTCATGTATGCACACATCCATGCATACTTACATACATACATACATGAATACATACATACAAACATACATACATACATAAAAGAGCTGCAGACAAGAATGATAATTCCGTTGGAGTCGTTCAAATTACTGTAGACGATTGAGAAGCATTTCTAGAAATTGTCCTGATAACTTTGATACCCGGATGTCAGCGTATGACGTCTTCAGTCCGTCCTCAACTGTGTCAGAATCAAATATGCATGAACGCTCTGCAGGACGGATGATCGAGGAAAGAAGAAATAAAAGACAGAAGGAAGAAAGGAGAGACGGAAGAAAAGAGAGAAGAAAGAAAGTGTTAAAGGAAGAAAGAATTGAAGGAAGAAAGGATAGAAGGAAGAAAGGATAGAAGGAAGAAAAGACAGAGGGAAGAAAAGAGAGAAGAAAGAAAGTGTAAAAGGAAGAAAGAATTGAAGGAAGAAAGGATAGAAGGAAGAAAGGATAGAAGGAAGAAAAGACAGAGGGAAGAAAGGAGAGAAGAAAGGATAGAAGGAAGAATTGATAGAAGGAGGAAAAGACAACAGGAAGAAATGATAGAAGGAAGAAATGATAGAAGAAAGAAATGATAGAAGGAAAAAAGGTTAGAAGGAAGAAATGATAGAAGGAAGTAAAGATAGAAGGAAGAAGTATAGTTGGATTGAAGGAATAAGGGATAGAAGAAGAAAGTAGAAAAAGAATGAAGGATATAAGTAATAAGAATGGAAGGAAGAAATGAATGACTGAATGGCTTAATGGCTGAATGACTGACTGAATGACAGGATGACCGAATGAATGAATAAATGAAGGAATGAACGAATGAGTGAGTGAATTAATGAATGAATGAATGAATGAACAAATGAATGAATGAAGCTCTGCAAGCATTGTACAGCATGAGTCTCACCATGCAGCCGGGTCTGTGTGTTACGACAGATATTGAACAGCGTGAAGAGATCTGGTCTCGATTAGCGTCAAGTGTCAGCTTTTATAACTTCATTTCGCATCTTACGCAGAACTGTACATTATCCATTTATGCACGTCGCGTCCAGAGACCTACTACAGTCTTAGAAGAAGTCCTATGTACCACCAGACATTACAAGTAGACACGTTCATTCATCGGGTTAGTAGAAAACTGTTTCAAGCTAAATGTCTGGTGTGAAACATCTTCAGCGCTGATCATACAGGTACGTTCATATAATTATGCATTCATGCAAGCATACATACATTCATGCATGCATACATAACAAATACATACATTGTTAGGTCCCAATGAATTAAATAGTAATAAGCTCGAACTAGGAGTATGAATTTTGTAGTTTTATTTAAAATTACAATAGTACGAATAAGGCTACCATTTCAAAGGAGCAAACCGTCCAGAACATCAGAAGACGATACAGCAAAGAAGTATTACAAACGTGTCTCTTCTTCGTAATTATAAGAGTTCAAATACGGTAAACTCGGTAATCAGCATTGTTGGTCACAGTGGACACGAAACAACGAAATATAACGCAGTTAAGCCTCATACGGCATTTACTTAATTAACATGCGTACAACTCGAGACTTGGCCTTTAAAAATACTCGAAACAGAAAAGACCTCGTCAGGTCACGAATAAAGGCCAAACTCGACAATCCTAGGGCCTCCTTCCCTTATATAGTACTTTCCCGGGCCGCTCCTCTCAAGGAGCCGGTCAAGTGCGACTCAGACACGGGAGAGTACATATGGACCAAGAGGGCAACATCTAACATACCCCCGGATCCCAAGGAAGAGGAAACCACAGGGTTTCCGACTTATATGCACAAGAAATCTTAACTACCCAAAGAAAAAACTATACACAACAACTAATATACCTATTCCAAAGTATTTACAGAAGAAGTCCACGTATGGATATCTAATTAAGTGGGAACATACAAAGTGGTTGCCGGCCTACTTAATAAATCGGGAAGAAAGTTCAGTTTCCCAGGACGATGACGAATGTCCAATGAGAACTGAGCTAACTCCAAGCTCCATCGTAACAGTTTCTGGTTGTAGTTAGCCATGGAGTTTATGAACTGTAACGGACTATGATCCGTATAAACAACCACAGCCGCAGAACCGAAGTACACCTGAAAGGCTCGTACAGCCGTCACGAGAGCTAGCGCCTCTTTCTCCACTGTAGAGTAATGGATTTCGTGGATCTTCAGTTTCCGGCTCAGAAAGCAAATGGGATGTTCCAAGCCCTCGTGTACCTGAAACAGACAGGCTCCCACACAAAAATTAGAAGCTTCCACTGCCATACAAAACGGTTTATCATAATCAGGCGGAGTCAAAATGGGCCTAGAAGATAAACGAGACTTCAAATCCACAAACGCCTTTTCAGCACCATCAGACCATTCAAATTTCCTGTTCTTCTTTAACAACTCCGTCAAAGGAAAAGTTAAGTCGGAATAATGAGGCAAATACTTTCTATAATACCCCGCTAAACCTAACAGCGACTGAACCTGTTTCTTATTAATAGGTGTCGGGAAATTCACCAAAACCTCGACCTTCTGTGTTCTAGGTCTTACACAATTCAACCCAATGTGGTGACCCAAAAAATCAATCTCAGCATTGGCAAAAACACACTTCTTAACATTCAAAGTTAAACCAGCTGTTGACACTCTCTGTAAAACCTGCTTCAAGTGATCTAAATGATTCACCCAATCGGTACTGAAAATGATGACATCATCCAGATAGGCATCGCAAAAGGATTCCAAACCCCTAAACAATTTGCGTACTAGTTTAGAGAACGTTGCAGGTGCGTTTCTTAAACCAAAACTCATATAGCGCCACTGGTAGTGTCCATTAGGCGTCACAAACCCAGTCAAAGGAACCGATTCAGAATCCAACAAAATTTGCCAGAATCCCTTCGTAAGATCCAGTTTGGTTAAGAACTTCATGCCTGCCACCCTATCAATTAAAGCCTCCACCCTAGGCATAGGAAATGGATCAGGCACAGTTACGGCATTTAGTTTGCGGAAATCCGTGCACAAACGTAAAGTTCCATCAGGTTTAGGTACCATTAGAATGGGAGCTGCCCATGGACTATCTGAATCCTCAATGATACCAGATTTAAGTAAATCAGCAATTTCTGTATTTACCGCCTTCATTTTCTCCGGATGCAACCGATACGGCGCTTGGTGAACAGGCTTTTCACCTTCAACCAATTGAATGTGATGCTGTACCACTGAAGTCGTTCCAGGACGATCACTAAAGACCTCCTGAAACTCCATCAACAACTGTCGCAATTGCCTGCTCTGTTCCACCTCCAGATGATCCAACACAACATGTTGCAAAAACAAACAATGATCATTAGCAACACTAGTACCAACATGCACCACCACATTCACATCCGCAACGGACTCACAATCAGATTCTCTTGTCAAATACCTCCTCATGAGATTCACATGTACAACCCGTTTAGTTTTCCTTCTATCAGGAGTACTCACAACATAATCAACCTCACCCAACCGTCTCTCAACCACATACGGTCCACAGTATTTAGCCTGCAAAGGCTTTCCAATTAAAGGTAACAAGAGCAACACTTTATCACCTTCATTAAACACAACCATTTGAGCCTTTCTATCATACCATAGTTTCGACTTGGATTTAGCAATCATTTCATTATCATTTACAACTTGCATTCCCGTTCGAATACGTTCTCGCAAATCCAGAACAAAATCAATTAAATTAGACTTCGACAAATCATTCACAATGTCATCCTTTAACCAACTTCGCTTGATTAATTGTAAAGGTCCCTTTACATCTCGACCAAAGGTTAAATCAAAGGCAGAAAAACCCAAACCTTGTACCGGTACTTCTCGATACGCAAACAAAACCCATGGCAGGATTTCATCCCAGGAACCAGGAAACTGCTCCCCAACTGCCTTCAGCATATCCTTCAACGTTCTGTGAAAGCGTTCAAGACATCCATTTGTTTGAGGATGAAATGGCGAACTCTTCATTTGGAAGACCTGACACTCATGCAAAAATATCTGCATTAGATCAGACATAAATTCAGAGTCACAATCTGATAATAACTCGTCAGGAAAGCCAAACATAGTGAAAACACTTATGAGTGCTTTAGCCACTTCCTGAGCGGTATGTGTTCGCAAAGGAAATGCCAACGGATAGTGAGTTGCCAAATCCATTATCGTGAGGATAAATCTATTGCGAGACCTATCACAAATACTCAAAGGACCCACCACGTCCATGGAAAGTCGGGAAAACGGCCTATCAACCACAGGTAAATTAATTAAAGGGGCACGAATCTGTTCAGCACCCTTTCCCAAACGCTGACATACATCACAAGTGCGACAATATTCTCTAACCTGTTTAAAAACACCAGGCCACCAAAAATGTCGCAACAGTCTGTCCAGCGTTTTCTGAGTTCCCAAATGCCCACTAGACGGAATATCATGAGCCACACATAACAACTTAGTTCGTAATCCAAAAGGTACAACTATCTGAGTCAACCCAAAATTCTCAGGCGTAACCCTATTCGTCCAATGTCTTGTCAATACATCATGACGCACCTCATAGAAATTGCGTCGACTCTCTTGTACATTCGAAGACGCCAAATCAAACAATGAACGAAGAGAAACATCCGCACGCTGCAAATTAATCAATTCTTTTCTTGAAACAAAATCACCAACACCTGGCATACTGCTACCTGACTGTTCGAACAATTCATTAAGACCGTATGTCTCCGATTCAAACTCGTCACACTTCAATGACCCCGACGAAAGGTCCTGAAAGTTCACTGCATTATTCACTGCATCCACACAATCCCCTACAGTCTGCGCTCTAGTAACAACAGCGACGTCCACTGGCGGTAAATTTATCAAGTCATTGCCCAGTAACAAGTCAATACCCCCAGGCAATTTCTGAACTAACCCGCACAAGACAGCTCCAGACACATACGCACTATAAATCCGAACCACAACTAAGGGAATTTCTATAGGCTCACCAACCACTCCCTGAATAAGACGCATGTCGTCCGTTTCAACATAGTCGCCTGGACCAAGTCTATCACTGCTTATCAAAGACTGTAATGCACCTGTATCTCGCAGAATTGTTAACCTACGCAGTGAACCCTCATTTTGACACAACAAAGCTTGTTCACAATAAGGCAAATATTTAACATGTACTCGAGAGGAAACCACCTCCTGCTGCATATCCTGTACTAGGCCCACATTAGGAGAATCCCAGCTCGAAAATTTGTCTACTCCTTGTGATCGTTTCTCATTCTTCCCGTTGAACTTCCAACATTGTGAAATAGTATGACCACTTTTATGGCAAAATCTGCAAGAAACTGCACCTCCAAACTCTTTACCAAAAGAAACCTGCTTCCTAGACCCACTTGGACTAATTGGAGGACTACGATATACCTGTCCCAAATTCCGACCACTGTCAACCACATGCAAATCTGATTGTACTTTAGCCTCAATCACAGGTCCAACGTTATATGGTTTAAACAAAACCGCATACTCATCTGCTAATTTAGACGCCACAGCCAAGGATCCGGGTTTCCTTTCAATAATCCATCTATGAATGTCCGTAGACAAACAATTCACAAACTGCTCTAATAGAAAAACCTCCCTCATTTTGTCAACATCATTGAATGCATTTTCACCGTCCAACCAGCTCTGAAAAGGCAGACTCATTCGAAAAGCAAAATTTGAATATGTTTCTAAATCTCCTTTCTTAAGTGTACGAAAACGTTGACGATAGTATTCGGGCACTCGAGCATATGCAGTCAGTAATGCGCGCTTCAGAACATCATAGTCTTGACACTCCTCAAGTGACAGCGCGGAAAACACTTTTTGAGCTTTTCCAGTTAACTGCGTATGCACGAGCGCTGGCCATTTATCCTTAGGACATTTATGAATGAGCATAGCTTTTTCAAAAGCCATAAGGTAATGTTCAACATCACCTTCATCGAATTTAGGCACAAATTTAACAGCCGTCGACATTTGAAACTTATCGGCCACGCGCACTTCCTCTGTTTCAACCCAATATCCTCCCAAGCGTTTTAAATCAAGTTGAAACTGTCTTTGTTTATCTTTCTCTTCAGCTTCAATTCGTATTTTTCGTTCCTCTGCCTCTCTCATTTCCTTTCTTTCCTCAACTTGTTTTTCCTGAGCCTCTCTCCTTTCCTTTCTTTCCTCAGCTGCAATTCTTTCTTTTCTCTCCTGTGCCTCAGCTTGTTTTTCCTGAGCCCTTTCTTGCGCTTCTTGAGCCAATTTAATCTTAGTTAATTCAAACTCCCTCGCTTTGTCTTTCTCCTCTTTTTGTGCTTCAAGTTCTAACGCTTTACACTTCAGGTCGTCTTTCGGCGAAATTACAGAAACTATTTTATCTAAGCCCTTCTGCAATTGTGCCTTACTGAGGCCTTTCGTGTCCTGGCCTAAACGCTCCATTTCCAATTTCAATTCGTCGACCGACATATCGAAAATATCGTCCCGCGTTAATGACTTCGCTGCCACTGGAGTTTCCATTATGAAAACTCAAATTCGCAAGCAAAAATATGTATCAAAAGTGCTACTTTGACCACACCCACTAAGAAATTTAGACTTTATATAAGAAAATCAACCGCTTCGGACGGGCCCCCATATGTTAGGTCCCAATGAATTAAATAGTAATAAGCTCGAACTAGGAGTATGAATTTTGTAGTTTTATTTAAAATTACAATAGTACGAATAAGGCTACCATTTCAAAGGAGCAAACCGTCCAGAACATCAGAAGACGATACAGCAAAGAAGTATTACAAACGTGTCTCTTCTTCGTAATTATAAGAGTTCAAATACGGTAAACTCGGTAATCAGCATTGTTGGTCACAGTGGACACGAAACAACGAAATATAACGCAGTTAAGCCTCATACGGCATTTACTTAATTAACATGCGTACAACTCGAGACTTGGCCTTTAAAAATACTCGAAACAGAAAAGACCTCGTCAGGTCACGAATAAAGGCCAAACTCGACAATCCTAGGGCCTCCTTCCCTTATATAGTACTTTCCCGGGCCGCTCCTCTCAAGGAGCCGGTCAAGTGCGACTCAGACACGGGAGAGTACATATGGACCAAGAGGGCAACATCTAACAACATGCATACATATGATAGCATATATGCCTATATATACATACATGCATAGATACATACATATTACATACATGCATTACATGCATACATACATACATACAAACATACAAACATGCATGCATACATTACATACATACATACGTACGTACATTACATTACATACATTCAATTCAATTCAATTCACCAATTTTTATTGTTCCCATATTAAATCAGCATTATACAGTTATTATAAAAATTATCATATTAGTAACAATTGGAGAGAACCACTAAACAGGGCTACTTTTGTTAACACAATTCAATCAATAATAATGACAGAGTATCTGATAGTTCAAGTTAGTTGGTTCTAACACCTATTAAACATCGTAAGATAGTCATAATAGTCTTTACTAACGATAATCTTAACTACGAATCGACAACACAGAATTCTATAATTATTACTAAGTGTTTAGTAATCGGGCACTGTAATGATCTCCCAAACCACACAATGATTCCCAGCTACACAACATGCTATAAGATGTTATAGTGTAGAGAAGAATCTATTTAGATTATATAATGTAGGATAGTAGAGCTACATAAATGTAACTTAATTAAAATGCCAGCAGCTAAGCCAGCATTGTAGGGATTAATTAATATTAGATAGCGGGGTTCATCATATCTGCGCAAAGGACAGCAGACGATGTGGACTCACCTCATTGGTCAGGACGAACAGCTGATCAAAACCGTTATGGCGAAGCGGATGACGACTCGGTAACCAAGCAACCGTGGTGACGTGGCGTGGAGATGCGGCAGTTCGATTTTTGATTTCAACTGAACAAGACGTTCTAGAAATCTTGAGTGGATCGACTCGGTGGATGTTAGACTAAGTCGATGAGAGGGCATCGTTAGTCAGTACGATCGGTTTTGCGAAACGATCGATGCAGTTGAGTTTATAAGTCGAGACGTTAGACAGCGAGGATCGAATAATTCGAGTGAAACGCTCTCGTAACAAACCGTTGCGAAGCGTGACTTTCCATCATAGGAAGTCGACATTTGCGAAGCGATCTTGTCAACGGACTTAAGGAGTTATTCCGCGAGTGAAGTGTACGTTACTCTGGAGTAGTAAAGCGCACACTCGGGTTGTAACGACGGTCTCTTTGGGAGAGACATCACGCTACGAGAAGTCACGAGAACGGTGGACAGTCGAGCTTCGACGAGGGAGAAACAAGGCGATTTGCGAACTGAGCCGCGAACTCATCAGATGAACAAACGGATGAAAGACAGCTTTTCCACGAGGAACAAACTGTGAGAACATTCCGTGCTAAAGGGTCTTACTGGGAGGTAGCAATAGGCAATAAAATCTAGATAGCAAAGATGCTGGCTAGGTAGGGAATAAGGCAAAGTAGACATAGGATAACTAGACATTGAACTGTTACATGCTTTAACTTTGATATACATTATATTCATATTCATTTAAATGTATACACAGGTGTTTTCTGTTCATTTCCCTAGTCAAATAGATAGGCCTGTGCATTTACTTGTCCAGTAAGACAAGATCAAACAGAACTAAAGTAGTCGTGGGTGTAGAACATAACACTAAGCACTCTTAGTATAGGGTGGCGCTACAGGCACACATAGATTTCTTAAATAACTTCAAGTTAAGTGAGCAACGAATAATGTTGTTCGAATAATGTTGCAATGTTGTACAATGCATGCAGAACTTCATTCATTCATTCATTCATTCATTCGTTCATTCACTCATTCACTCGTTCAGTCATTCGTTCGTTCGTTTCTTCATTCGTTCATTCTATGACATTCAGCCAAAAAGCCATTTAGTCTTACTTCAATTCAGTCATTGATTTCTTCCTTCTATTCTAATTACTTATATCCATCATTCCTTCTCTACTCTCTCCTTCTGTCCCTTATGCCTTCAATCTTTCATCGTTCTATTGTTCTTCCTTCTACCTTTACTTCCTTCTATCCTTCATCCTTCTTTCCTTCTATCATTTCTTCCTTCTATCATTTCTTCCTTCTATCATTTCTTCCTTCTATCATTTCTTCCTTCTATCTTTTCCTCCGTCTCTCCTTTCTTCCCTCTATCATTTCTTCCTTCAATTCTTTCTTCCTTCTATCCTTTCTTTCTTCTCTCTTCCTTCTATCATTTCTTCCTTCTATCATTTCTTCCTTCTGTCCTTTCTTCCTTCTATCATCTCTTCCGTCTCTCTTTTCTTCCTTCTGTCTTTTCTTTCTTCTTTCCTCGATCCATAACGTTATTCGCTGTAAACGAATGATTGTTGTTCCATACCGATGGTCCCGTGGATCTTAGGGCAAACATCCTAGTGTTGGTGCGATCGAACATACATACATACATGTATACAATACATACTTGCATACATGCATACATACAAAATTACATAATGTACATTACATACATACAAACATATATACATAATAAAAAACATAGTACATAATACATAATAAAAAAGATAATCATATATACATGCATGCATTCTTGCACACATATATACATTCATGCATACATACATACATAAATACATACCTACAATCTACATACATACATGATGCTGTCATCTTTGAATGGGAATCCATTGTTTGGGTTCCACGTGTTTGCGTGGGCCTGCTACTGGTGAATCTTCTAATTTTCTGTTCCGTGTTTTGTTTGCTGGTGATTTTTCTCTTCCTGACGACAGTTGACGTAATTTAAGCTGACGCAGAGAGCGCCTCTGATGATGGATTGGCGATACATAAATTGCTTTGTAAATTTTAGATGCATTCATACATCCAGATACTTTGTATCTAGTTGCCCAATTACAAGGGGGCCACGCGGTTATCTGACTGTGGACCACAGCCATAACATACTACGAGCAGCGAGCTTATAAGTAATTTCTCTGTTAGCATTCTCGCTGTAAAAGTGTCTTGTTGCCTGTAGACACGGATTTTCAAAGGGCCACAGAAACTGTGTACTCTCGCCAGACAATTACCTCCGTCGGCGTTCTGGCTACAGCAGTGTCTGAAGTTTCACAGACACGAATTTTAATGGGACGCACAGAAATAAACAGAAAAGTGAAGACTTTCGACCAAATGAAATTATGTTGCCTTCGAAGTGGGTCGCCCGTGACCTTCTGCTTTTCCTCAACCATCGCCACCTCCGGCGCTCCATACCCTCTCGCCCCGATCGGTTCCAACGGGGTAACCACCACCCGCCTCCTCTCGTCGCCCTAATCGACTTCGCCTCTGCCTCCCGACGTTCGCCAGATGCATCTCTCTCTCTACCACTCCGTTGCCATGGCGACCGCCTACGCAGCCGACGCGAGTAGGGAGGGGCGGGAAACGTTTCTAGCCGGACTAAGCGGTTTTTATATCGTCTGCGGTCAGAGTGACGTTCTCGGTGCCTGATAGGGGGCGCTACTGCGGCGGGAATAAATGGGAGTTTAGGACGAGTTGGTGTCAGTCGGTGTTTAGTCGGTGCGTCAACTGCGCGATCTGGGGACATCACTGCGCTTGCGTTGAGGCGTAGGAGGCTACGGTTTGGGTTGATCTTGGAGAAACTGTGGCTAGTGAGTCCATTGTTTCTTTATTCTGGTCTGCATTGCATCTTTAAGAAATTGTAATTAGTAACTTCTATTGCGCCGGTAAATAATGTAATTGTAGTCGTAATTGTAATTAGTAACTTCTATTGCATAGGTGTCTAATGTGATTGTAACTGAAATTGTAATTAGTAACTTCTATTGCGCTGGTGTCTGATGCATAAGGCATCAACCGATGGCACACCAACACCAAGCCGTAATCAGGTCAATATCCAGAAGATCAGTCCGTAAGCCTACGATAGATAATCAATTTGAAAGAGGTAAGTTTTAAGTTGAGAACGAAATGACACAAGTGACTGGGCAGAGCGGACAGATACAGGGAGAGATATGTTTAGCAGAACGGACAGATACAGGGAGAGATATGTTTAGCAGAACGGACAGATACAGGGAGAGATATGTTTAGCAGAACGGACAGATACAGGGAGAGATATATTTAGCAGAACGGACAGATACAGGGAGAGATATATTTAGCAGAACGGACAGACACAGGGAGAGATATATTTAGCAGAACGGACAGATACAGGGAGAGATATATTTAGCAGAACGGACAGACACAGGGAGAGATATATTTAGCAGAACGGACAGATACAGGGAGAGATATATTTAGCAGAACGGACAGATACAGGGAGAGATATATTTAGCAGAACGGACAGATACAGGGAGAGATATATTTAGCAGAACGGACAGACACAGGGAGAGAGATATTGAGCAGAACGGACAGATACAGGGAGAGAGATATTTAGCAGAACGGACAGATACAGGGAGAGATATATTGAGCAGAACGGACAGATACAGGGAAAGAGATATTTAGCAGAACGGACAGATACAGGGAGAGAGATATTGAGCAGAACGGACAGATACAGGGAAAGAGATATTTAGCAGAACGGACAGATACAGGGAGAGATATATTGAACAGAACGGACAGATACAGGGAAAGAGATATTTAACAGAACGGACAGATACAGGGAGAGAGATATTGAGCAGAACGGACAGATACAGGGAGAGATATATTTAGCAGAACGGACAGATACAGGGAGAGATATATTTAGCAGAACGGACAGACACAGGGAGAGAGATATTGAGCAGAACGGACAGATACAGGGAGAGATATATTTAGCAGAACGGACAGATACAGGGAGAGATATATTTAGCAGAACGGACAGATACAGGGAGAGATATATTTAGCAGAACGGACAGATACAGGGAGAGATATATTTAGCAGAACGGACAGATACAGGGAGATATATATTTAGCAGAACGGACAGACACAGGGAGAGAGATATTGAGCAGAACGGACAGATACAGGGAGAGATTTCCATAAAGTATGTCCAGCAACCGAAAAAGTTCGTTCACAAATACTCGTAATCGTAAACTCAAAATTTCTAAAGCGCTACGCAAAAGCTAAGCGCAGGGCTCCAGCTTATTCACGATCGCTGCGTCAAGTTAGAGGGGTTTTCGAGAGATATCAATAGGAGATCAAAGTCTGGTACCCAGACAGAGAGAGAGAGAGAGACAGAGAGAGAGAGAGAGAGAGAGAGAGAGAGAGAGAGAGAGAGAGAGAGAGAGAGAGAGAGAGAGAGAGAGAGAGAGAGAGAGAGAGAGAGAGAGAGAGAGAGAGAGAGAGAGAGAGAGAGAGAGAGAGAGAGAAAGTGAGAGAGAGAGAGAAAGTGAGAGAGAGAGAGAGAGAGAGTGAGAGAGAGAGAGAGAGAGAGAGACAGAGAGAGAGAGAGAGAGAGAGAGAGAGAGAGAGAGAGAGAGAGAGAGAGAGAGAGAGTGAGAGAGAGAGAGACAGAGAGAGAGAGAGAGAGAGAGAGAGAGAGAGAGAGAGAGAGAGAGAGAGAGAGAGAGAGAGAGAGAGAGAGAGAGAGAGAGAGAGAGAGAGAGAGAGGAGGCATAGGTTCAACTAAGGAGCGTTTCGTTTAGGTCGAGGGAGATTGGAAGGCAGAGGATTAGACGAGTCAGGGTAGGAATGAAGATGTTTATTATTACGCCATAGTCATACTGTACACATTAGTATTACACCATATACGAACGGTGAGAACTATTAAAAACTTCCAGTTGACTCAACGGCCTTCGATGCCACAAGATGGCGTTGTAATAGTAATTGTAATTGTAATCGAACATTTATAAAGCGCCATTCAGCGATTCAGAAGTACTCCCGACCTAAGTTAGTGCGATCTCTAACAAGTAAAATGGTCTTCAGGCGTTTCCGGAACAGGGAAGGGATGATGTCGTTAACCCGTTACACAGACAATCGGAATGTATTGCCTACTTTAATATACTGATTAGTTGTTCCTTGGTTAATTTCTGCAGCAAACCAGTTGTGCTGTGTTGATGAAAACTTAACGGCGAAAACTGTATACTATTTTTTCCTTTTGATGTCAACGCACTTTTGATGCACTAAGACATCGTTAAACTGTTGTCTCCAGTTATAATCACTACCTCATTATCTGGGCCTAAAATAGTGTGTTTCCGGACGTAAAGTGTGCAACTGATATTGTCGAATGTGCAGTCGACTTGCCTAGAGCGTGCAGTGTGTGGTATGAATTTTTTTAGAGAATATTTCAAGTCAACTACACACTATTTCATTCTAACACCTAAAATCTTACGCAACAGTTGGAAGTACAGTTGGACAATTTGACGAAGAGTGTGCGGTTGACAATTCTGAATATTTCAGGCGCTGCTTGTTCATATTTATTTTATCGTTTCTTAAACGGTTGGTGTGACAAGCACGTATAGGCCTATTGGCTACCTCTTTTTTGCTTCAATTGTTTCCTTTACCGACGTTTTGGAAACTGCCAAAAATAACTGACATCTCTTTAAGAACTGCCGTTAACTACCGTCTGCTTAATAATTATCGTCTGATGAATAACAATCGTCTGCTTTAGTAATTGTCGTCATATTAGTAATCGTTGTGTGTTTTAAAACTGTCGTCTGCTTTCTAACTAACAACTATAATCTTCTTAATAGCTGTCGTCTGCTCCAGTATCGTCTGCTTGTCAACTTCGTCATACATTTTGTAACGCATCAACAGATGTATTTGGTTGTATACCAAAATGCGGAAAGCAATTGGTTGAATAAGTAATATTCTTATCATACCTTATCCCTAACTCCCCATCTATCGCTTTTCTCTTATTCGCTGTATACTCCAACATTTCCTTCCGCATAAGCAAACCATTGCACTGAAAACTACAAGGTTCACCAGTGGCGGTCCACGCATACACGTATAGCCCGGCCAACGGATTTCTTACGACAGTTGATAGATATCATCATGTCCAGATACTCTTGACCAAGTTGCTTCGACAACGTTGAGCGACCACGGGTAGTAGCGCTCGCAGCACACGACGCCGCCACCGTCGAGTAGTCCCCCGTTGGTAGGAGATGTCGCACGTCCGGCTCTCCATCACAGCAGCAATAGACCCAGAAACTTTTGTTTGTGGCTTTCTCGACATCGGATGCTCCGAATGGTTATTTTCTCTTAATGAACAGCGACTTCTCGTATCTGTTAAGCGCGACAGGCATTCCCTTTCGACCGTCGACATTCGGCGTCGGTGATATAAAGAAATTTATGACTGATTCGGTGATGGACCTCTGGGAGCTCCCGATCCCTCTACGCGATCGCGGTTTCTCGCGGTCAACGAGGCTGCTTGACGCCTATGAAATATTGACGC
>OY744614.1:46720193-46755193 GCA_963556255.1 Allolobophora icterica | reverse complement strand
GGCTCCCCGGAAAACAAATATGAAGTTTTATTATTATTATTATTATTACATTTTTGCCCTGAACTTCAGAGTATCCCCCAGACTTAGAAATTATTAGTGTTTTCTTTCTGGAACGAGTACAGCTCTTCCGTGTTATTGTTTTTTTTATTACTACTACTATCACTACCACTACTACTATGCTACTACTACTACTACTACTACTACTACTACTACTACTACTACTACTACTACTACTACTACTACTACTACTACTACTACTACTACTACTACTACTACTACCATACTATTACTATTACTATTACTATTACTACTACTACTACTGCAACCACTACAATCACTATGCCTACTACTACTATTGCTACTACTACCACTAGTCCCACCCCCGCTTGCCAATTACTGGCCAGTGTCCACCACAGAATGCCCGTTATTACGCAAAAGCATGCAATACAGGCGCCGTCGAGAGTATCACCGGATCTCTCGGATGTTGCGCGTTCTCTGCCTCTGGAGCTGCTAGAAAAATAACGGTCCGTAGAAGTCGTGAAATGTACACGACCGAAAAAGACTTGCAGGCGGAAAAATAGAACTGGCTTAATTAGGCCTGGAAATGAGGTGTAATGGAGAAGGGAAAAGATGGATGGGTGACAGAGGATTGGCGGGGGATGGCAAGACGGTAACTTCTTCTCCCGTTTCGGGCGTATTATGAGTGAGGTGTGGAAGGAGTGTCGATTAAACGCGTCATCACGTTTGACAGATCCTCGGAACCGTTGCAGACGATAACGGTGCGTATGAATCTGGGGGGAGGGGTAAGTACGAACGCTCTTGTTGACCGTTAGACGGTTTTAAATACTTCTATCCTGGTCGATGTGTGAACAGGAATGAAAGAGGAAGATTGAGGACGTGCGGACAACAGTGAAATGTATATGGCGAGAATGTGTTTTTAATTGGAGAGACGAGAAAGACCAACTGAGAGAAAGATTTGTCTACAGTGGAAAGTCGTTTGTATTCGAAATTGGAGATATTAAGAAGCATGTGTGTAATGTGTATGTATGCAAGCAAGTGTATATGTATATATGTATGTTTGTATGTATGGATCTATGTATGTATATATGTATATATGTATCTATGTATATATGTATGTATGTATGTATGCATGTCATACATCCATACATACATATATGCATACATATACCTACACAAATAAATAAATACATACATAGATACATACATACATATACACATACATGCATACATACATACACACAATATACAAAACATAGATAAATACATACATACATACATACATACATACATACATACATACATACATACATACATACATACATACATACATACATACATACATACATACATACATACATACATACATACATACATACATACATACATACATACATACATACATACATACATACATACATACATACATACATACATACATACATACATACATACATACATACATACATACATACATACATACATACATACATACATACATACATACATACATACATACATACATACATACATACATACATACATACATACATACATACATACATACATACATACATGCATGCATGCATACATACATACATACACACATACATAGATACATACACACATACACAGATACAAACAAACATACAGAGAGACAGACATTGTGTGCATGTGTGCTTGTATGTCCGTGTATAATTGCTAGCGCCTTCGAGATCGTTAAAAGTCCTCAAATACGGCTCTCTAACAACAGATCAAAAATGATGCGTATCAAGATGAGTTGAAAATAGTCTATGGACTGTTTCTGAATGCGCTACGACGTCCAGGAGACTTCTACGAGGGAACAGATTAGACCAAGACAGATGACCAATTAAACGTGTCGGCGATTGTGACACGCGCCACCTAGTGGCAAGGTATGAAAGATATACATTCCAAGGAACTTTCTCGTCTGTTCCGACACAGATTGCGTTTAATGAAGGTCTAATTAATCTTCCGATTAAAACTCGACATATTCATTCCAAGACTGTTTTTGACGTCCGTCATTTTTCTTTCTATCAATCAAACTTGACAGAAAGAGAAATCGTGAAACAAGGAGATAGGATATCAACCGCAATTGGAACTCAGCGTCATGACGTAATTGAGAATATTACAACGCTAGATGTCACTAGACGCTTGGCGTAGATGTATATGGGAACTGTCACCAATAATTTACGACAAAGTGACGATAAGAAGAGCAGTGGTGTCGCAAGTGCTGGTGATATAGTTAATCTTTTACTTCTCGGGTTTTCTTCCACGAGGCCGGTTCAAATGTCTGTAAACGCCACTCCTCTCGGTGTTGATACAGCTGAAGCCTGAAGGTAGGCCTAAGTGCACACTCGAACATATACACTGCGTTCCAATTGAACTGATACCCTTTCTGTTTTTGGCAATAAATCTGTCAATTCTAAAAATAATTCAATAAAATTAATTTTATAGGCCTATAATGAAAAAGAAATAAATTATCAATATTTTCCGAAAATGTCATCAGATTCTTTCAACAGGGTACAAAGTTATGCACATTCAAAATTGGACAAACACAATTGGAAAGTTTCGGAAAATATTGATAATTTTATCCCTTTTTCAATGTAGACAATTTTAATGAATATTATGTTTAGAATTGACAGATTTATTGCCAAAACACAAGGGTTTCAGTTCAATTGGGACACGGTGTATATGTTCGAGTGTGCACTTAGCTTTAGCTGTATCAACACCGAGAGGAGTGCCGGTGTATACATGCGACCGGACATCGATGTTGCTGAGCAATTGTGTATGAAGGACTTGCTCGAGATCCCTACACAATAACCGCCTATAGTACTGAAAGGTTTAGCAAGGGTCAGAGTCAGTACTCTTTTCTCTGTTTCAGATACAATGTTCACTGTCAACTAAAACTATTCAGAGTACATAGCACCAATTTAATTATATTCTCGGATATACAAGTCAAAGGGTAATCGCATTCTTAAACTCCAGATAGCTTTAGCTTTACTCAAAGTTGAGCACCAGGGCACCAACTTATTCACGAGCGCTGAACGAGGGTGAACAGTATCTTTTCCCTATTGGGATCCTACGGATTCCGTAGACTATGTAATTGTCACGAATTTGGCAGTTAGCCCCCGCCGCGAAAAAAACGAAAGTTCAAGCTGTATAGTCGTACGGTTAAAGCTGGCAACTTGTTACAAGTAACTGGCAAGCCATATACCGCATTGGCCACGTGGCCAAGACTTCAACTATATACAGAACATCGCTTGTCAATAACTAGCTCTAAATCACCGCATTATCCCGTCGACAATTAACGCTAGGTAATTGAGTCGACCGGGTACACTGCGCGCCATGAAATAAGTACTCGCTTCCCAGGCATCGGTCATTATTTCTCAGGTCGATACAGTCGCAAATATTGACCTACACGGTGTCATCAACCGTTATTAATATCGCTAAAATATAGGACCGTTTATGTAGAAGATGATATGCATACAAACTGTGTGTGTACTCAGGTGCACGTCAAAGAGATCGTATCAACTAAGATCAGAGCAATAAAACCAGACTACTATTAGTTGCTTCGGGCTAATTTCTTCTAAATAAATCTCAATTAGGTTAAATTTCAGCGTCTAATGCGTTCGCCTACGTTTGAACCGGGTTGAACGGCGACTGAGGTTGTGTGCATGACCGGATGTTGTATGCATGACCGGATGTTGTATGCATGACAGGAAATGCTTATAATTGTCTCGGACATGCGCACGGCGCTCTGCTAAATTTGGCAAATTGCGCCGCCAATTGAGGTCTGATTTCATCCAGTCTTTCTCTTCCTCCCTTTGCATGTATGTGTGTGCGTATGTATGTATGTATGTATGTATGTATGTGTGTATGTATATGTGTATGTATTTATGTATGTGTGCATGTATGTAGGTGTGCATGTATGTATGTATGTATGTATATATGTATGCGTCTATGTGTGTATGTGTGTATATATGTATGTATGCTTGTAGGTGTGTATAAGCTTTGTGTAGCGCGACTTCAGGCTAATGTGTGCAGTTAGCTAGCATTCCTTTTGACAGTCCAAAGGCATTTGACTCTGTCAAGGAAAATCGATATTTAAGCATCTGCATGCCTCATTGCCAATGTTAATGTATTTATATATATACCTAAGCATGTTTCTATGTATGTTTGTTTGTATGTATGTATGTATGTATGTATGTATGTACGTACGTATGTATTTATGCATATATGTATGTATGTATGTATGTATGTATGTATGTATGTATGTATGTATGTATGTATGTATGTATGTATGTATGTATGTATGTATGTATGTATGTATGTATGTATGTATGTACGTACGTATGTATGTATGTATGTATGTATGTATGTATGTATGTATGTATGCATCACATGTATGTTTATAAGTAAGTGAGTGCGTTTATAATTAGACGTGATCCAAAGCAAGCATTTGATTCTTTTGACGCAAATCCGCGACGAAACCTAGTGCGCTGCGATTAGAACGATTCACTTGCGTCATCGGTTGACGCCTTGTCCATTAGACACCGGCGCGATAGAAGTTACTAATTAAATTACTCGCATTAACAGGTTTAATCGGAACTTCGTAAATTGGAGCGGAAGTTGAGGGTATTTGAAGACGGCGAGTGACATATCTCGACGTTTTTATCGCGCCTTTTATCTACCTCGGAATTAAACGTCGCTTGGCGTTACGTGAACACTGACTGAAGCGAAAATTGCAATTAAATCGTATGCATGCATTACGTGATCAAACTGACGTCAAAACAGTGAATGCTTCCTTTGGATCTTCAATGTTTTTATGTCCTCTAAGTCAAACGCTTGCTCTGAATCGCTCAGATGTTTTTTCGGTCAGTGCTGGAAACTTAGACCACGACGGACAGCCACAGAGACGAACGCACAGGCAGACATACAAGCAGACAGAGAGACGAACGCACAGGTAGACATACAGGCAGACAGAGAGACGAACGCACAGGTAGACAGACAGGCGATAAATAGAAAGATAAATAAACAGAAAGACAGGCACTGTGCTATTCTATATGTCTGTTAGTCTGTCCCTCTGTCCCAATCTCTCCCCTCCCCACCCCCCCCCTCTCTCTCTCTCTCTCTCTCTCTCTCTCTCTGTCTCTCTGTCTCCTCTGTCTCTCTCTCTCTGCCTCTGCCTCTCTTCCTGTCTCTCTCAGAAGACAAAGACAAGAAACACACACACATATAGAAAAAAGATTCAAAAGAAAGGTACACGCAGACTGAGACAGTGAGACAGAGTGATAGAGAGTCAAAGACACTGAGAAGTATACTAATCTATAACGACAGGTAAACCAATGTCTACACACGACAGCTGAGTGGTTAGAGCGTTCGCCTCGTAACGCGGAGTGTACGGGTTCGAACCTTCTCCCCTTAGACGGTCACTGTTTGGGGACCTTGAGCAAGTCTTTCATTCACAATTGCTCAGCGCCATCGATTGATGCTCGATCGTTAGTTAGTGGCGCTTAACCAGTGCTTAGCATAGTAAATAATAATGATGATAATAATAATGACAGCAATGATAATTATGACGATGTTGTTGTTGATGATGATGATGATGATGATGATGATGATGATGATGATGATGATGATGATGATGATGATGATGATGATGATGATGACGACGACGACGATGATAATGATGATGATGATGATGATGAAAACACACAATAGCACCTAGCATCAAACGTGAAAATGTAAGTCGTGTCCTTAATGGCCTCCACAGATTAAAATCCGATGATCCGGTCCTCAGACGATGGACAAGAAGTCAGATAGCAATTTCACACTTCTCACGCACGGTTGTCAGTTATATTTACAAACATATATACATATAATATATGTATGTATATATATATATTATATCGATGTATATACATATAGTATATATATATAATATATCCACGTGTGTTAGTCCAAGATCATCCCGTACGTTAATAATTGATTGCAGGTATTAAGGCGTAATACCCACGTGCCAACGTATTAATCTTGGTCACCCGGAATATCGGTTTATATATTTGTGTGTGTGTGTGTCTGTTTGTGGGTGGGTGGGTGCAGGGCTGTAGTGGTAAAATTTGAGGTGAGTATACGCTACCGGTGACCAGCGGCGTCAAAAAAAATTTGAAGACCTTTTTTTAGGAAAAATTTCAGACTTTTCACCAATTCTCTGAAAATTTTCTGACTTTTTACGATTTCGTCTCTGAAAAAGTTGATGACCTTTTTTTTTTTTTTTTTTTTAGTCATTCGCCCTAAAAACCTTGAAAAACCTCTATTTTTCTCAAAATTTCATCCTCAGAGGTAAGTATACGCTGTATACCCGCGTATACCCTCGTCTCGAGCGCTGAGTATACGCTGTCAAATTTCTCTTGAGGTAAGTATACGCTGTATACCCGCGTATACCCTCGACTACAGCCCTGGGTGGGTGGATGGGTGGGTGGGTGGGTGGGTAAGTGTGTGTATTAGCCGGAAGCCCAGCAAAATATCACAAGATCATCTGCAGAACGTCAGTGGATAGTTTGAAGCGTCGGATACGTTGGCGTTGAGACGACATCTACCGTATAATCTAGTAGAAAGAAATGTTCATTACCTCTGCTGTAACTAGAATATTCTATATATATATATATATATATATATATATATATATATATATATATATATATATATATATATATATATATATATATATATATATATATATATATATATATATATATATATATATATATATATATATATATATATACGTTGATCACTTCAGTTCAATGATGATCTAATCCAGTGATTTCGATGCGGCCATTATCAGTAGTTGTTAGCGACCGTACAGCGTCGGAGGAAAGATCAGAGGGCGAGGGATTGGACTGGCCACCCGCCCTCATATGCCAAGACTAAGAAAATTAATTCCATAACGTTTGATAACCATGACTGCCTTCTGTATTTGCTCAAGGAACGACTATCCTTTCCTTTTTGTTCTTCTTCTTCATCATTATCAACATCGTTATCATCATCATCACCTTCTTTATCATCATCAGCCTCGTCATCTTTTTCTTCTTATTCTTCCTCACCAACATCTTCTTCTGCTTCTTCATCATCATCGTCATATTCTTATTCTTCTTCTTCATCATCATCATCCTCGTCATCGTCATTGTCATCATCTTCTTATTCTTCATCTTCGTCATCATCATCATCATCATCGTCATTATCATCACCTTCATTTTCTTCATCATCATTTATCATTATTATTATTCATCTTTTTCCTCTTCTTCTTCATCGCCTTTTGTTCTTCTCTTACATTTATACATACATACGTACGTATATTAAAATGCATTTTGTTTGTTGGTTTGTAGATAAATTCAAATCCGTTTGCTTCTACAACGCCCAACAGAGGGCGCTTGACCTGCAATCAACGAAATCCAAACACAGATATCATCGCCTGCCATTCATTTAATCTAATTCACTTTCCTTTGTCCGCTGTTGCTCATTATTTCTCACCAGTTGTCAGTCAAGCGTAACTTACCATTGTCTTGAAAAGCTGTTGTCAACCGCGTAGAATTTGACAGACTTTCAGATACGCGTGCCTATGTAAACACGACCTTAATCGAACTTCATGCGGCCTATATACATACAGCTTATAGATGTCTATATAAATAAATATATATGCAAAAAGATACATATATGATTATTAAAATATTAGTAGATCTGCCAAGTCTGTTGTACCTGTAAAAGCGATGAAGATATAGCTATTTAACCATTACGATACTTAAATATGTAACCATGGTTATAGACATCTATATAAACAAATATATCTGAATATCTCCAAAGATATTGATATGGTTATATAAAGATATTAATAGATCCGTAAAGTCTGGTGTATCTGTTAAAGCGATGAAGAAATAGATATTTAACCATGACGACACATAAATACGTAAACATGGTTACAGATATCTATCTAAACAAATATATATCTACAAAGATACAGATATGATTATAAAGATATTAATAAACCTGTAAAGTCTGGTGACCTGTTAAAGCGATGAAGATATAGATATTAACTGTGACGATACATAGAGTTAATGTTTGCTTATTGGAGTAATACTACCAATGATGATTGCTTGTGATCTCTCTCTATCCAATATCAATTTGTCTGCAGCATCTTTATATGTTATTTCCATTCAAAATTAAAGTTCCGTCTTTTCAAGAAATCTTTATCTGATCCATCCAAACCGTCGCCTTCCCTGATATCTCTTAACCTAGGCACAATCCACAGTAACACTAACAGTCCCTCTGTTAGTATCTATCTATCTATCTATCTATCTATCTATCTATCTATCTATCTATCTATCTATCTATCTATCTATCTATCTATCTATCTATCTATCTATCTATCTATCTATCTATCTATCTATCTATCATCTATCTATCTATCTATCTATCTATCTATCTATCTATCTATCTATCTATCTATCTATCTATCTATCTATCTATATCTATCTATCTATCTATCTATCTATCTATCCATCCATCCATCCATCCATCCATCCATCCATCCATCCATTTATCTGTCTATGTTCATCTATTTCTCTATCTCTCTATCTATCTGTCTGTCTGTCTGTCTGTCTATATCTGTCTGTCTGTCTGTCTATCTATCTATCTATTCCGTCCATCCATCCATCCATCTATCCTTCTGTATATCTGTCTATCTATCTATCTAATTATCTGTCTAGGCCTATCGCTCTGTCTGTCTGTCTGTCTGTCTGTTTGTTTCTCTCTGGTCTTCTGGCAACCTGATGTTCTACTTCAAATGGTATCTTTGGCCAATGCTGATTGATGTAGCGCCCGCTCTTAAGCTGGTACCCTGCGCCTCACTTTTAGGAAGCGCTGTAGATATTCTCGAGTTTACGATCACGATTACGATAGATATTAATTAGAGATACACATCCGTTCCAACCGGAAATGCTCTCATTATTATTATGCTTCAAAATCACACAGTACAAATTTGGGTGACGATACATCTTGAAACTTCATAATTATTACATAACGTAAATCGGTAATAATTACCTTTTCAGCATGTACAAAATTACTCGTAATCGTAAACTCCAAATATCTATAGCGCCGCTCGTAAGCTAAACGCAGGGATGCATGGTCTATAATCGTGTCAACAACGTCGACCTTCAACTTGGCCTGACCTCACCTCGCTATGAACGCAAAAACCAATGACGTAATTCAATACGTCACGAATAATAATAACCAATCCAAACGAGACGACATTTGCGTCTAAAATGGCGGCGTCTGTGTGAGAGTAAGTCCAGCAATTTCAGTTTTTGAATCAGTTTAGCATTTGACTCGTGTCTAAGCGATATCGTACCCAGTTATGGCTTAATACCGATAGAGAGCACCCAATTTATGTAGCGCGTAACATGGTATTTGATCTTATACCTAGTACTTTAGTTAAACTGCCCCCATCTTTAGCATATTAAGGCAAGGCATTCTGAAAGGCAGGCATTTAGCATTAGCTATCAGTCATTGTATTGTATTGTATTGTATTGTTTTCGGATATTTATATAGCGTTCTAGCGGTAGGGCCATTCAGAAGCGCTTTCAGTGCGAAGGACCCCGAGAGAAAAAGTTTTATGAAAGGTAAAAGTGAAAGAGTCTGACGTTACCTGAGAGAATAGAAGAACGAACACACGTAGAAATCTCATTCCAAAAAGCAGAGAAAATGGAAGCAAAAGACCTAGATTGAGCCAGTGAAGTCCTAGCACGGGGAGCGAGGAGATCCAAACGGTCAGAGGAACGAAGAGGACGGAGAGAGGCAGCACAGTGAGGGCGATGAATTAATATGAATGCATATGAATTAATTCATTGTCATAAGGCAAGGCATTCTGAAAGGTATCTGTATAAGCCCTCTCTATGTCTTGAAGTATTTATGCACATAATATGGTAACAATTTAATTAATTTTTTGGCTCTGGACCTTGAATTGAAGAGCTGCTGTACATGATTAGGTTTAGGTTCTCGGGTTTTAATAGTATCTAGATATGTTGAAATCTTAAAAGTTCCAATGTTTCAGTGGTATCAGATATACTGGCCTAATTTAGACTCAGTGTGGGCTAGGTGATGTGATCTGTTGTTTTGGTTAGTGTTACACCGAGGCTTAGTGGGTCTTGGATATGCTCTTGCGTGGCATGGAACAACGAGCTGATGGTTTAAACCTATTAAACCTGATCGAATTGTGCCAAAATGAGTTGATGGTGTGCCCACTGGACGATTCCAGTCCCCTCTCAGTCTTGCAAGCTACTGGGTCCTAGTGACTCTGTATCTTATAAGTGCGAAATTATTATATAGGGCCTACCTTGCTGATCTACTGATTAACTTGATGAGGTAAATGAGTTGATGGTGTGCCCACTGGACGATTTCCAGTCCCCTCACAGTCTTGCAAACTATTGGTCACTCTTTTCTTGTTATTGTGAAGTTGGTATATACTATGTTGGTCTACTGATTAGCTCTGCATCTGAGTAAGAGAGTTGATGGAGTTCTAGTTTTGTGGATTAGTCCTGACGTTAGATAAGAACAAGGTCTTTGTTCGATGACATACGCTGCTGTAGGATAGGCAGCGGTATTTCATTTTGATACGCAGAGTAGCAAACTTACTCTTTTTCTTTCTTTTCTTTCTTTATATTACGCTGTCCTTAGTTAAGATATTGTTCGAGACTTGAACTAACTTTGTTCCATCTTATTTCTATTGTGTCTAAGCTAATTGCAGCGAAAACCACTGATAATATTGATAATAGATGTAAAATGTATAAAAAAGATGTTTGATCAGGCAAGAATTAGGCCTATATGAGATGTGTTCTGTGCTTGGCTATTGGCGCTAGAAATGCTGTAACTATCTTACTGAAATTAATGAATGGTTTTGCTTTAATTGCGCAGACGACGTTTCCCATTACTGACCAAAATATTTTTCTAAAATGCATTGGATGATAATTGCGTGTACCTGGCTAAAACTGGCTTGATAAATCACTTGCCGAGATTAGGATTTTTCTGATAATTCTATAGTCAAAAGTATCTCTTTAATAATAAGGAAGATATAGATAATAATAATATTTTGTGATAATAATAATGATAATAATAATAAAATATATGTACCTCGGGAAAAAAATAATATTTAATCACTAGAGTATATGCCCGTCATATTATGACGGCAGTGTAGGCCTGTAATATTATGTCGTTGGTTAAAATGCTCTGATCGCCGTCGCCAAGACCGCAGTACTGACGTCACAAAAGGTTTCTGTTTCACAGTAGAACAGAAACCGTTTGTGACGTAGCGTTTATCGACAGACACACGCACTATGGAAATTATATGTATAGATAAGCGAACGCTCCAACCAATCGATGTTTACTTTAGTTCAGACAGGAAATTGTGAGAAATGCACTTAGAAATCAGAATGAGACAGGGCCCCTCTCGCTTTACATTCCACAATCTCTACTAAGGTGTATGAGAGTTAATTTGGTAAAGTATCCGTTCTATAGACATGCATCTAGATCCTCACAGACATTTGAACCCCTGTGCGGCAAGTGAACAGCACAACTACCACCTCTGCATGGCAGCAAACTAGAATGCTCTCTTGGTGGGAAATTGTTCGCCTTTGACGTTGGCTTAGTCTATGGCTAATTGCTTATGGCTAAGCCTCTGCTTCTGGCTCCATCTGCTCTGCATTGGTATTTAGACAGGTCGAATATAGTTTCATTTAAAGTTGAGTATTGAAAACGACATGTAAAGAAAAAAAATGCGCATTAGGTCTCAAAACCTATACGTTTTCCGTGGAGACTAGCCATCATGGTCCAAAACGCATTCAGTGTTTTTGTAATAGAATCCTGCTTTTGATGTGCAGGCGTCCAAGAGGCCACGTCTTGGCTTTACTTATATACAGCCAGAAGCGAAATTTCGCCTTTCTGATTGGATAACGCATCTAAGCCTTTACTTCTATTATTAGACCGAGTGATAACTTCCACTGTCAAACATTATATAGAAAAGACCGTCTCCTTGACAATGACGTCATTTTATTTCCAAGACAACACAGAACATAATCGCTGTCTATCATATTATGACGTCATATAATTATGTGGGTATTGAATATGTTCAGATTGCAGAATATAAATGTTAAGATTAATACTAATTTAATATTAATTTTAGAATATTTATGCTATTCATATTAATGATCACTCAAATTATATACCTTTCTGGCCGTGTCATTTTGCACGAATTTCTGAAATTATATCACGCATTTATAAGTAAAAGCTCAGCGCAGGCCACCTGCTGATTCAAGAGCGCTGCGTCGTATCAGAGTCCAGAGATACTAAGGTGGATATCAAAGTCCGGTTGGCAGAGAAACAACGGCAGAGGAGCTGCTAAGGCGGAGAGTTTCGTTTAGGTCAAGCGGCATTTGAAACATTACACTCGTCGCCAATTCCAACACCGAAATAGAATGATATTAACTCGCATATATCTGAAACTTTCTAGGTAATGAACTAATCGTACGCAGTATAAATTCATCAGACTATTATCAACTATTAACTCTACGCATGACTTCTCAGAGCTGTGGTCGACGTACGTCTGTATTGTTCATATAACGGCTGATCTCTCGCAACAGTCTTCAACGTTGTTTTGCCCTAATGTGATTCTTTCGTTCGTTATGACATAACATCATATAGGCGAACGCAGAGAGAGCCTCGGATTTGGTTTTCCCTTTTAGCGGCGCTGTATAAATGTACAATAACAATTACAATCATGTCTAACATATACTCTGGTTCAATCTAGAGGGATAATCATATACTGAGGATAGCTTGAATGTGGTGAAGCCCTTTTGTTGAATGACTCTGAGTCATGGTTGCAAAGGATCTTAATATGCATACAACTTTCATCTGTCGAGTTTGTTTTAATCTTTTGCGTCAAGGTATCCGTTGATTGTTTGAAAATATATGCGGGCATGAGGAGTGAGCAAGACGTGGAGATTGGTTGGCTGATTTGAATGCAATGTTTTGTAAACTAGCCTAGAAGACAATTTTAACTGACGTCTGTCCTCGACGAGCAGCTAGTGCAATGGGCGCAGTATTTGTGTTATATTTTCATACTTAGGAGTGTTCGTTATGGTTAATTTTAAACCATTTTAATGATTTATAGTTTGTGAAACTCTTTAAACAATAGCAAGGAGAAGTGAGTTGCAGTAGTCAAGATGGCAAGAAACCAAAGCAGCTATGAGTGAAACTAAAATAGTCTGATTCTAAGTAGTACCCGTAGTCAGTCGCTAATGAACTACCGACTGACTTAACTCAGTCGAATAAGTCACATGCTTATCAAGTGACTAAGTTAATTGCTAAGAGTTAACGACTGACTTACCGACTTGCGATCGACTTCTCAAGTAATCAAGTATGTCTTTTAGTCACCTAACAATATTGTGGCTTGTACCGCATACTGTACTACTGTGCCGTCATTTCCGCGGGCATTGGATGGGACCCATATGGGCTATATACGGGTCCAACATGGGAATATAGGTCCCATATGGACTCCGCTCCATTTGGGCGTGCTGACAGGGCATGTGAAGTGTTAGTGTAAAATTATGAAAGGCGACAAACGCATTTGAGCTTTTATAAAAGGAATAAAGCATACGACTAATTCTAAGGCCGGATTTCTCTGGGGAAAGCAAATGGCCGCGTATTTTCCCCAATTTCACAAACATATGATCGATTATCCATGCTTCATCTGCGGTTATACCCGCTGGCTGAGGTCGTTGAAACCAGCGTACTTTTAACGAGACGTTTTGCATGTACAAAGCGACGCCATTGTCGATTATAACAAATGCGTGACGTCAGTTAACGTGACAGACATCACAGTGGTGGTAGTAACCAGAGGCGTCTACACCATAGAAACCTTGGAGCAAATGCTCCATCCAAGAAATAGGGGAAGAGCTGTCAGTGTGTGTGCCACCATTTTAGGGGGGAAGGAACGGGAAGGGGGAAAAGAGGGGGAAAAGGGACGTTGCTCCAATGATTTAGGGGGGATAGACGCCTCTGGTAGTAACTCCTGATAGTAATCAATCAATCGAAATTTATATAGAGCCCCTTCCAGAACTCTATTCAGTGACGCTCCAGCCCCAGCGAGGCGGAACAGAACAGTCTTAAGCAGAATGTGAAACTGTGTAGACGGGTCGATGACGGAGAATTCCGGGCGCTGCATGGTAGCAATGCGGGCGAAGGGAACGACCAGATCGCCATGTGTCGAGGAGCGCAATAGGCGGCGTCCACTGTAGGTAGATACGGGCAGCAGAGCTCTCGAACGTAAGCCGACGACAAGCCCACGAGGCACTGCCAGACCAAGAACGTAACCGTAAAATAGAGGCCCTGGGGAATGGAAGCCAGTGCAGTGCCTCCCGCATATAATGCGAGACTCGCTTGGTTTTTAGCAAACCCGCTGATTAGGCGTGCAGCTCCTCGTTGTACCCGCTCGAAACTCTCAATCCGGACCCGCGGGAGACCAGCATAGATAGAAGAGCAACAGGCTGCCGTAATCGCGCACTTCATTCTTTGTTACCAGGTTAATCTTCTATGGCCGCGAACTTCGCCAGAGATGGTATGGGGGGTCCGGGATTAATTCTGGTCTTTGCTTCTCTACAACAGTATTTCCAGCATGGGACATCCAGCCTAGATGATCCTCTGTCCTTTCTTATTCGCCTATTCGTTCTCTCTGTCCAATATAGCGCTGTATCAAGTCTCTCACGAGTGCACACAATTCAGCAACGTCACCCATTTATTGATCTTTTAATTTATACTCAACTATTTGTTTTATATATATATATATGAGCAGAAAATCTGCAGTTTTCGCAGCTCATTCAATTCACAATTTGTAGTTCACGATTTCTAGATTTTAAGACACAAATATGTTTCACGGTTCTACTTAATTAAGAGCTCGAAGTTTGCCAAGCGCTAATGTCTCTTTATCAGCTACTAACGCTACTTAATTTCGATACCCGCTAACTCAACAATAATGGGCAAATATTAAGCTAAATATAAATTGAAAGAACTTTACCAAACTGGAACGAAAAAACCAAACAGTAAGACGGCATAAATCCTCCTTAACGTCAAAAGACAAATCTTCTTCAAATTCACGACACACAGACGAACAATCACTAAGAGCCTCGTCAGTAAGTATTTCATTTTAGAAAATCACTGAAATTTACGATTTCTTACTCTGTCAACCGAAATGTAATTCAACCTTATACGACGACTGTCGCCACTCAACTAAAATTCTTCATCTCCTTTTTCTAGCCTATTGCCTCCTTATATAGACAAACTTTCTAGCCCATGTCCCACCAATCAGAAAATTAAGATATTCCCGCGTAATTAAACTCAATTGGCGCGTTTATGTGCATTGCTAAAGCAACGACTACAACAGAAATTGCGAACATTCACGTTCGTTGCAGTTGTAGCAGCAGCTGTAGTAATAGTAGTAGTAGTAGTAGTGGTAGTAGTATAGTAGAAGTAGTAGTAGCAGTAGTAGTAGAAGTAGTAGTAGTAGCAGTAGTAGCAGTATTACTACAAATGCTGCAGCAGCAGTAGCAGTAGTAGCAGTAGCAGCATCAGCAGTAGTAGTAGTAGTAGTAGTAGTAGTAGTAGTAGTAGTAGTAGTAGTAGTAGTAGTAGTAGTAGTAGTAGTAGTAGTAGTAGTAGTAGTAGTAGTAGTAGTAGTAGTAGTAGTAGTAGTAGTAGTAGTAGTAGTAGTAGTAGTAGTAGTAGTAAGAATAAAATACATACAAAATCTATACTTCCGGAACGGCGGTGTTCCAGATGGGAGGCCAACCCCTTCCAATTGCCGATTCTTTGGGTTTAAATAGCAGATTGATACTGCTTTGAGAATTTTGGAAGCAAGTTTTTGCCAGGTCTATTGTATACGCATCCATTTCAGACGTCTTCTGTATTTAGTCGTAATTATTTCGGTGGTAGTTTGACCCTGCCACGCCTCCGTGTGACCTACGCTGACATTCTTATGGTCTGTCGGATGATTGGACAGCTACACAATAAAGATGCCGTGGTTATTTACATGCTCTAACTCAAAGCCGTGATGATCAAAGATCATTTTCTACACAAAAGCCATGCACTGGTTCACATTTTAAATGACTGTCTCTCAGTTCTACCCGCCATAAGGCTGGACCACTCGAGAGCCTCTCTCCCGCTCTGATACTTCTAGCCTAATGGATGCAAATAACACGATGCCTTGTTGTTTTCAAAATAAAATCTAGCATCCTTCCATCCATCCAATCAATCAATCAATCAATCAATCAGTCAATCAATCAATCAATCAATCAATCAGTATACGTTTATTCGAATAAAAAAGTTGACATAAATGCAACTTTGTACAGTTGACGGGAGCACAGAATTGACTGATAGGTAAAAACTAAGCTTCAGAAGCATATCTCTAAAGGAGCTGGATCAAGCGTTAGTAAGTTGCTGGCCACTATCGCCAACCGCATTCCATCGGAACCTATACGACCCGTTATTTGGGAGTTCCTTATCTTCTTTGGAGCCATTACTTTAGAGCAACCGTTTAACACTTAACCGACTAGCTGCATTGGTATCCGAGTCGCTTGTAGTATACTCTCGGCGTTAAAGTATTAGAAGAACTAACCAATACGACCCTCACATCCACCGTCAAAGAATTCTTCACCACATTCCCACTTAAATCGGCCGAAGTGCTTGCCCAGTAGCCAAGGTATCGACTTGGACGAATAGAACATTAAACTGTGGAGATGTATTTCGCAGCAGCGGTTTCATCCACGTTGAAAGATGGGAATATATGGGCTGCAGTTAGGATTCTCTGTTACGACGATAAGACTGTCAGTCTGTGGGGAAACGTAGAACAATTGTGTCTGTAACATCGTTTCAGCTGTCTCCGTTTATTGAGAAGGTCTTGAGACTCGCTTTATTTGCACATACTTTGCACAAATCTTAATCTTGAGAGATAGTTTCAACTTAGTGAGGCAAGTTGAGTATTCAGTGTTAGCAAGAGTGGGCCCTTCACAGAACGTACAGTAGAACGCCACAGTTAAAGAGGGCACGGAAATGATTTGATTGATAGGGACTGATTGATTCCGAGGATGGAGCTGACAGCAGGACCAGAGAGGCATTGCAGGAGTATTTCATAATTGACGGTCTCAGAAGCGGCAGAAAGATCATGTAGAAGGAGACCAGCTAATGGTAACGGTAATGGTAATGGTAAGTGCACATTTATATAGCGTCACTTGAAGAGAGACTCATCGGAGGCGCTCCCGGCATAACACATGAACCAACGATCGAACAGAATGGTCTTCAAGCGTTTGCAGAGAAGAGGCAAAGACAGGCTGAGAACCTAATGTCGCAGATTGTTAGGCAGCTTACTCCAGGAGGATGGGCCGACCACAGAAAACTTCCATGCTGGACCGTGGAATTCGGGGCCGGTGAAACAACCAAGACGCCATGCGTTGCACTGCGGAGTAATCTGCGACCACAGATGGAAGAAGCTGAGACGCAAAGATCCCTAAGACGACGCACAACCCGCCAGGCAATTGCGCATAGGCATCAAGACAGTTGTTTGTGAATTTAAACTTTAGTTTCCATTTGAATTTCAGCACGAATGTTTACGAGTCTTCGTCACCGTAGATTGTAAGGTCAACCTGAGGTCAGTCGAACAGACGACACAAGGTGGTCATCGTCGCGAGGTCAGTCGAACAGACGACACAAGGTGGTCATCGTCGCGAGGTCAGTCGAACAGACGACACAAGGTGGTCATCGTCGCGAGATCAGTCGAACAGGTGGTCTACGACTGGACGTCGTCATCTTTTCCTGTACTTCTTCAACAGTCGGGTTAGTTTTCTCCACTTAAGTGCAACATCTAATCTAATGACTTCTATATCTTCCAGTGAGTGGTTCGAGAGTGGATATGGGGCGCTAGTTTGATACATATCCTGTGTATGCGCCTCCGGGTAGGTCTCTTGAAGAGGCGCTATATAAATTTCCAGAATGAATTAATGAAATTTACAGAATGTATACTTACGAGTACATCGATTTGGCAACTGTCGTGGATTTTGACTTCGATTCCGATTTTACTCAAGCGACCTTCGATTTATGCTTTATGCATTTTAATTACGGCGCTATAGAAGTCATTAGATTAGATTAGATCAGATTAGACTTATGCTTATATTTTAGTGAGCATAATTTACCCATAAAGTTCACGAGTATCGAAGTCCGCGACAAAGTAATCGACAGGAGTATTCGATTTCATAGCGATTACATAGCCCTATGTTTTAATTTCCATGTCCACAAAACTCTCGTATACTCTATTACAGTGATTCTCAACCTATGTGTCGCGACCCGCAAGTGGGTCGCAAAGAACGTCGAAGCCGGTCACCAATTTTCCCTTGGAAATAGCAATTTTTCTCAGTGAAGCATTAGAGAGTTCGTGTTGGTCAGGGATGCATGGATATGTTTCCATGTTTGACAGAATTTCTAATTTTTCAGATGAGAATGGAACTGGAACATTGTACTTTCAAGTACGATGTTTAGCCATCTGAATATTATATTTAGTCGCGAAACGCATTAACACGTGGGTTCCCTTGGATTTCAGCGTGGTTGGTCCCGTTGATATCCAGATGTTGCAAAGTCGGTCGCGATGTAAAAAGATTGAGAACCACTGCTCTAATACCTCGCCGATCTATATTTTTAAGTGGGTAAATAAGTATGTAAGTTGGTAAGTAAGTAAGTAACTAAGCAAGCTTCAATAGCATGAGACAAAAGGTCTGTTGTGTCTTAAGACGACTTGTGACACTTGTAACTTGAATTATGTGACATAGATGAACAACAACCAGTTTCTTAAGCCTCTTGCTGTTACCAGTAAGATTAACTATTAACATTTGATTTGGAAAAGTACTTTGTCCTGTATGTGGTCGCCTTTTCTCTGTAACATTTCTTGCATTTTCTGCTTGTGCTGACGCTGTAACAAACAACTAGAACCCGGAGTTTATGATGTCATAAGCAAATCGTCTATGACGTCATAAATCAGTATTTCGCATGTTACCCACAAGTAGTTAGGTATCGTAAGCTATCTCTGGCTCTGCAAAGAAATCGTTTAGATATAGGGGCTTAATATTATTTAGAAAGAATTATACGACAGATACCCATTCGATTTCAGGATAAAAAAATGAGTCAAAAGAGTCCAACCACAACTGGAAAAAGAAAAAGCGATGATAACATCGACTCAGGCTATCGATTCGATGCCGCATGTTCTGCCTGTATCGAGGTCAGTCTACAAAATGATTTCAAGAAGATCACAGATTGTGCAGATCTAACGTCAGAAGAAATCGAGATAAAACTCGGTAAGCTGTCAGATCACGTAATGACAGTGGTTTTGCCCAAAGTCAGCGACAATATTGTAGGACTGCACGAGCTGCTCACGAAGCCTTCTGATAAAATATCAGCGCTGACTGGTGACGAGAAAGTTTCAGATCTGAGTCGCTCCGATCTGAACGCATCCCAGTCCATGGCACATTTAATAAAGGTACGAATATTGTCCGATCAGCCTGCTGGTGGACAACAAATCCTCACTGCCCTCAAGCAGAGAGCGGAGGCTGTGTACAGCCGTGTAAAGCAACTGGTCGATGGTGTCCTGTGTGATTATAGAAAGAACTACAACGGCGTTTTCGACGACAAGGAGAGGTTGCGTGCTGAAGCTGTTGCTATAAGACAAATTCTGCCACGTATCGACATGGCAGCTGACTTGTCGACCGGCAGCAACAGCGACGAACGAGAGATGATCAAGTATGTGAAGGTCGTAGGCCACAATGCGCATCTTTTGATGGACTTGGCGATCGTCCATCATCTGGAGGATAATCACCTAGAACAGGCCGTTCTTCCAAGTCAATGCAGACGCAGAGAAACGATCGACATCATAACTGCACTGGCAGGTGAAGCAAGCATCATAATGCAGTGTTTGAATGGACTAGAGAAATGGGTTACCATGGCGTCATCCAGGTGGAGAGAAGTCATGAGCAGCTATGGGATTGTGCAGACAGAAGGAATAAAGGCAGGACAGAAATTCCTGAAAATTACTGTTAAGCTGCAAGACAAGATCAGGTTGATGTTGAAAAAGACCAGACAATACATCGACAATCGATCACAACTGTTTATCAAAGGACAATACAGCAAAATCCCAAATAAACTCCAGATTGAGCTCGATAAGATCAACGCAAACGCCACTTGTAGTTGGGCCGGCTATGCTTCAGAAATAGTCCAGGATCTTAATGTGCTCTACGGCCTGTTCACAAACAAGCACGAACAGCTGGAGCCGATGAAACCGATGTCGGCTGATGCTGCATCGATGTATTCCTGAACTGTAGATTCATGTGACCAGGCTTGGCTGTTCATGACTTCAGAAAGGTCGGAGTAGCCAGATAGAGAATCTGCCACACATCTTCTAGCAAATTGTTTTAAGGTTGTTCATGATTAAGAAAGGACCGAGTTGTTTGTGTGATTCATTAAGCACTGTAATGGCGGGCTGATCGATTGATCTTGATGCCATGTTGCCATGTCAAGTTATTCAAAAATTTCAGTCGAGTGTTCTTCTCCATTGAACTCGATTTGAACAGAACTCCGTAACATAACTTTCCACGATACGCATTCAAAGCAGATTAGTTTAGAGGTTTTGAACATAATGCTATCTTGTCAGGTGTTTTCAGATTGCGTTGTTTTGCTTAGTGGAAAAATTAAAAAACCTGCGTTCTTGATTACATTTGACTTCACATGACTGATTGTAATTTACTTGCCTGAGCTGGCGCTATATAAATTTATGATTACATCCAGGGGCGTCTACACCATAGAAACCTTGGAGCAAATGCTCCATCCAAGAAATAGGGGGGAAAGATCTGTCAGTGTGTGTGCCACCATTTTAGGGGGGAAGGAACGGGTAGGGGGGGGAAAAGAGGGCGAAAAGGGACGTTGCTCCAATGACTTAGGGGGGGATAGACGCCCCTGATTACATCTACAATTACAATGATAAGGAGAAAGCCCGCAAATAGAAGTGGGAAAACAGAATAGTGAAGAGTGAGCAGAACGATTACTGAAAGTGTGGCATAGAAACCAACTAAGTATTAATATAGGCCTAATTAATCATAATATTATATGCAAATCATTTGTGCCTGAAGATTGGATTCAGTGTTCAAAATGTGTCCTCTAGTGACACGACCAGTGCTCAAGAATGTACACAAAAATGGGGAAAATTCTACATCCCATGGCTAGTATGGGTAGTGTTAGCAACTTCATTTTTCTAGCTTCAGTATATGAGGGTGGGTGGCAAGTCCTCTCTCTCGCCGTCTCACCTACCCACCGACAGTGTACGGTCAGTGTACTAATTATATCTGAGTTGTCTAGGGGGTTTAGGTGGAGCAGAAATCCAAAGCCAGTGTCAGTTGCCATGGGCTGGGGGTTCTAACCCCTCAGCTAAGTAGCTGAAAAGATATTGGAGGGGTCAGCAAACTATAGTATCTTAAGAGTTGTCAATTGTTTCGTGTGCAGCTATTAACAACACTAGATTTTGACCAGCGTTCGTGTACGTCAGTATACTGTTACATATTTGACGCACAGCTATTTTTTGACAACTGTAGTGCACAAGATAAAGCCAGTTGTTAGGCTACAGAAGACTCAAAGCCAGACAACCAACCAGTAACCATTCAACTCGCATAGCCAGGTGCATTGATTAAACCAGTTGGATATATTCAATGTTTACAAGTAAGACAGTCCGAAGTGTTGAGTGTTGACCCTGTATTCATAATATAACCAAAGAATCTTCTGCTAGAGTTTGAGGTTACGACTAATCGAAACAAGTGCTGTTAGGGCAGTTTGAAAATGTATGTCGAACAAAGTGAAATATTTACCTTAGCCTACCTTACCTTAACTCATTCATTCATTCTGAAAATTTATGTAGCGCCTCTTCAAGAGACCTACTCAGGCGCGCTCCCAGCTCAGCCACAGCGATTTGAGGCAAGTTTAACCGAGCCAGCCAGTGCAGGTCTAGGGAGGCCATTCCAGATGAATGGCCTCACAACGAAAAGGCCCGACGCTGTCTAATAGCAGTGTGAGCTCGCGGGAGCATACCCTAATCTACCTGACCTTACCCAACCCTACCCAACCTTACCTAACCTTATCTAACCCTACCTTGCGGTACCGTACCTTACTTAATTCAAACTCCAAATCCTTACTTAATTCAAACTCCAAATCCTGAACGAGGCGTCAATGAGCAGCTTTTATATCAAGTTAGAAGAGTATCCAACAGGAAAAAGCTAAATAAATATTTTGTTCTCTAACTGTGGACTCCCCATATTAACTTTCTTCAAGTCTTTCGCCCACACTGTAAATATCAAGAAGATGTATCTTATAAATACCCGATGAATGAATGACTGAACGACCAAATGAATGAATGAATGGATAGATGGATCGATGGGTGGGTGGATGGATGGATGGATGAGTGGGTGGATGGATGGGTGCATGGATGAATGGGTGGGTGAATAGATGGGTGGATGGATGGATGGGTGGATGGATAGATGGGTGGATGGATGGATAGATGGGTGGGTGGGTGGGTGGGTGGATAGATGGGTGAATAGATGGGTGGATGCATGGATGGATGGGGGGTGGGTGGGTGGATATATGGGTGCATGGATGGGTGCATGGTTGGATGGGTGGGTGAATAGATGGGTGGGTGGATGGATGGATGGATGGATGGATGGATGGATGGATGGATGGATGGATGGATGGATGGATGGATGGATGGATGGATGGATGGATGGATGGATGGATGGATGGATGGATGGATGGATGGATGGATGGATGGATGGATGGATGGATGGATGGATGGATGGATGGATGGATGGATGGATGGATGGATGGGTGGATGCGTGCATGGATGGATGGGTGGGTGGGTGGGTGAATAGATGGGTGGATGGATGGATAGATGGGTGGATGGATGGATAGATGGGTGGGTGGGTTGGTGGATAGATGGGTGAATAGATGGGTGGATGGATGGGGGTGGGTGGGTGGATAGATGGGTGCATGGATAGGTGCATGGATGGGTGGGTGAATAGATGGGTGGATGGATGGATGGATGGATGGATGGATGGATGGATGGATGGATGGATGGATGGATGGATGGATGGATGGATGGATGGATGGATGGATGGATGGATGGATGGATGGATGGATGGATGGATGGATGGATGGGTGGGTGGATGGATGCGTGCATGGATGGATGGGTGAGTGGGTGAATAGATGGGTGGATGGATGGATAGATGGATGGATGGATGGATGGATGGATGGATAGATGGGTGGATGGATGGATAGATGGGTGAGTGGGTTGGTGGATAGATGGGTGAATAGATGGGTGGATGGATGGGGGTGGGTGGGTGGATAGATGGGTGCATGGATAGGTGCATGGATGGGTGGGTGAATAGATGGGTGGATGGATGGATGGATGGATGGATGGATGGATGGATGGATGGATGGATGGATGGATGGATGGATGGATGGATGGATGGATGGATGGATGGATGGATGGATGGATGGATGGATGGATGGATGGATGGGCGGATAGATGGGCGGATGGATGGATGGATGGATGGATGGATGGATGGATGGATGGATGGATGGATGGATGGATGGATGGATGGATGGACGGGTGGATGGATGGATGGATGGATGGATGGATGGATGGATGGATGGTTGAATTAACTAGATGCATCATATTAGTGCAAAACAACGTTTCCGGATTTTATATAGCGCAAGAGTTCAGCGAGATAATGCCTATTGTAGGTGTTGGCTAGAAGTGGTATCACGTCGCTTAATTAGTTTCGGTGTTGTAAACAAGGGCGCAGAAGCCTCGCTCGGAATTTGGACTCTACCCCCGAGACTACCCCTTGTGGCTCACTGCAGTCTGGGAAACAGCAGCCCTATGGCTTCACCCTATAAATAATGGATAACCTAAATGTTTGAGGCATGCGCGATTTTATCCTCCATTTCGGTGTACGTGCATATATGCGCCTTTAAGAAAACCGTACGTGGTTGTTATCTAACAGATGTTAAGAGGTGCGATTCTGTGGTAAGCTGAGAAGGTTATATAACTGGATTGCTAGGATAATGAGAGGAGATTCCGCCATTTTGTGCTTCTTACACCAGGTGTTGATGTCGTGAAGTAGGTTCGCACAGACAGTAAAGAGAGCAACTCCATGACAGCCGCACAATATTTGAGCTGTCATGCAAGAGTCTCCCCTTACCAAGACAGGCGACTACGTCATCGTTTTACGTCATACACGCACAGTGCAGACGTCATCATTTTCCACAGAAAAACGGGTATCTGCAAAAGTCAAGAATGCATTCTTGTAGCGCCTCTCAAAGGTAAAATTTTATATAGTGCACATATTTTAAACCAATAGCGCCTCTTTAATGCATGAGTGTGTGCTAATAAAAACGCGCTATAGAAGTTATAAGATTATATTAGATTATATTAGATTAGATTAGATTAGATTAGATTAGATTAGATGGTTTGATTGTACTCAGGTGTGGGTGGATCCAAGATGTGAAATTAAGAGAGAAATTGACGTTTTGGCTCGACAAAACATCGGCCTTAGCCTACAGGCTAGCTCCACAGGAGAACTAGGCCTACTTTCATGGCGGACCCAAAACGAGCAACTGAAACATATAGAAGTTATTGTACACATATAAAAAATCCTTCAAATGCAAAGTGTTTTGCAATTACACCTTCGCTTTCCATGTCTAAACTGTGCTACCTATCAATTCTAAAACATAGAGAATTCGATACAAAATGACGCCATTTAGTCCTGATTACGGCTTGGTTTTGGTGTGCCATCGGTTGATGCCTTGTGCATTGGACACCTGCTCTATAGAAGTTACTAATCACAATTTAATTAGCAACATTTATAAAACTCTCAAATTAAAAAATTTCAAACAGTTAACCCATGATATTTCGCTTAATAAACTCTGCGAAATTTTTTTTAAACCCTCAAATTTAAAAAATTTCAAACAGTTAACCCATGATATTTCGCCTAATAAACTCTGCGAAAAAATGTTTAAACCCTCAAATTAAAAAATTTCAAACAGTTAACCCACGATAGTTCGCTTAATAAACTCTGCGAAATTTTTGAAATCTGAGAAAAAGAAGACAGGTAGTCTATTTAACTGTTCTAAAACCAAACGCAAGCCTTGATCAGTTTCGCCCTGATTACCACTGGTTTTGGCTGGCCATCGGTTGAAGCTTTGTGCATTGCACATAGGCGCTGCAGCTGCTACTAATTAATGGAATCTTACATAACCTTAGGGTCAGGCTCTCAGCGGACTTTGCTTTCCGCTTGTAATCCATCTCGCGTGACCTTTAACTCCTGTGGCATGACCTTAAATTCGTTTGACCTCCAAATATACAGTCAGGTTCAATGAACTACCGCTGAATTGTGAATCTCACTTCATATAGCGCAATTATTTAAGTATCATACTGATCGTTTCTGCTTTGGCATTTACTGATGCAGCTAAAGAAAATCAGACTTTTCAATAAGTAACTCTATAAACGAGCTATTGCCTTAACCTCCCTTACCTTACCTTACCACACTTTAGCTCACCTTACCTTAATTTACCTTACCTAACTTAATTTTACCTTACCTTACCTTTCCTTACCTTACTTTTACTAACCTTATACCTTACACTGATTTACCTTACCTAACTTTACATTACCTTACCTTACCTAACTTTACCTTAACCTCCCTTTCCTTACCTTACTCTAATTAACCTTACCTTACCTTAATATACCTTACCTAACTTTACCTTACCTTACCTTACCCTACTTCACCTTAACTTCACATTAACTTATCTTTTCTTTCTTGCTTTACCTTAATAAAATTTACCTTTTCTTAACACCAGAACCATTCCTACGCAACACGGTATAGGTAATAAGGTATGATATGGTAAGGTAGGTTAAGGTAGGCTATGTCCACATTTTTACCTCTCCTTCATCACCGTCAGTCCTCAAAGGAGTGGGTCTTTCGACTGGAGTGCCAACAAGATAACAATGACCTAACAACCTTTTCTTACGGCTGATGACAATGCTTGACAAAGAGTTCCCAATTAAAACGACGCACCCGGAATCGATCCCCGGGCGCAGAGGCAAGAGGCAATCGCATTACCAATTAGTATGCTCACTTATACGCAACTACCTCATCACAATCGTAGCTCATAAAACAAACCAATCGTTCCTCAAAGACTTTCTCAAGGTCCCAGTGTAACCAATCGAAGAGGAGGAGACTCGAATACGTGCACCTCGCATTATAAGTTCACCATTCAGCCAATTTACCTCAGCTTATACTCGCGGTGGGGTAGCGGTATGTTCTATTCCTTGTAACCGGAGAGTCGCAGGTTCGAATCTACCTCAAGCCACTGCGCAGCGACCTTGGACAAGTTGCTCACCCACAGTTGTCCGTGAGGAAGGCAACGGGAAACTACCTCACTCATTTTATCCCAGGGTGGCATAAAGCCAATGGAAATGCCTTTGGGTAGAGAACAAATCATCATTTAGAACACAGTTTGGTTTTGGTGCTCCATCGAGGATGCCTTGTAGATTGGACATCGGTGTTATAGAAGTTACAATAAACAATCAACTATTTGTCCGAATTTGATCAACTTCATCCCAGGTAAAAAAAATATAAGGTGTGACACGGTGGCCGATTGGTAAGAGCGCTCGATCCGTAATGTCGAGAGTACGGGTTCGATTCTTCTCCTCTGAGACGGTTACTGTGTAGTGTGTAAGGACCTTGAGCAAATCCTTCACTCACAGTTGCTCAGCGCCATCGATGTTCTGTCGTATGGTCGTGTGTGCATTTCAGAACTTAGGAAAGAGGGCAATATCACATACAGCTGCATTCTATAAAATACAGTTGTGTTGTATCGTACAAGGCAATGGTTTCATTGTTACAAGCCTGTGTTGCTTCAGCGTCAGGTTTAGGAAAATGAGTTGAACTGTTTTGTGGCAGAAGCTAAAAAACAACAAACCAACAGAACTACAACCTTACATTACGATTTACGCGGTTGATAACGAAACCTGAATTCGAACCCTGAGAGGAACATTTTTATAGCGCAAGTTCAAATACAATACTATACGATACAACTATTTGATGTTGCCCTCCGTCCAAAGTTAGTTCCACGACGCTATGACAGAACATCGATGGCTCTGAGCAATTATGAGTGAAGGACTTGCTCAAGGTCATTACACATTGACCGCGTGATAGGAGGCTCAAACCCCTACTCTCCGTGTTACAAGGCGAGCGTTCTAACCAATCGGCTACCGAGCGAAGTCCTTGCATCTTGGCTATATAGCAGTCTTAGAATCTAGAAGATTCGACTTGAACAGACAATCTTTCTTGAGCTGCTTGCGGTGGAAGAGAGGCGTTTTCGGTTTTCGACGGTACAGCTTCAATAGATCACGATCAAAGCTGCAGTTAAACTTGAAATGGGGCGCTCTAAAGCCTATAGTGGTTAGCACGCTGGACTCTCGATCGAGAGGTTGGAGGTTAAAATCCCCCGCCAGGGCAGAAATTTGGTTCGAGATTTCTGCTCCACCTGCGTCCTCTAGCCGACTCAGCTATAATGAGTACACCGACTGTACACTGTCGGTGGGAAGATGGGACGGCGAGGGAGAGGATCGGCCACCCGCCCTCATATGCCGAAGCTAAGAAAATGGAGTTGCTAACACTTCGCATCCATGGCCGTCTCAGGGCTAGCTTAAGGGACTGCTCTTCTTCATCATCATCATACTTGAAGCGACTATAGACTTGAAGCGACTGAAGATGATGTCGCTATATAAATCACTAAATTAGATCAGATTGAATTGGATTTGATTAGATTAAATTAAAATTAGATTTAGATTAGATAAGTCCGAACGATCACAAACCTGTAAGCCGAGAAGATAAGAGAAGACAAGGTCTCGACGTCCTACAACACCATCTCTCTTCGAACCAGACTACGACTCCACAACGACCCAGAGACCCCTTTATACCTATCGAGATCCGCAATCTCGGGCACCGCAGCCGAGAGAAGTCTACGGCCAGCGCAGTCCGCCTCATGGGCAGACCGCGACCGTTACCCTCCCCCCCCCGTCGAAGCCCCGATTAATCAACTCAAATTATGCAGTTCGTCGGCGCTTACTTAATTAGAAATTACGATTTCCGCCCATGCATGCATCGCTACCTCTGCCCAGACGAATAGGTTTCGCGTAGGGGTACCGTGTCGAACGTACGAATTTCGACCCCTCTTGAGCTGGGCTGGCGATGGCTTGGTCGCCCGTAGGACACACCAGCACTGTTGACCGAGCGTAGGGAGGAAGGGCGAACGGAAGGCGATACGAGCTCAGCTGGAAACGAGTTGAAACTGGATTCAGGTCCGTGAAAACCGATTATGTTGAACGGTAAAAGAGCGATGAGAAAGAGAGAGGAGGGCGAAGAGAAGGACAGGGAGGCACATGTAGAGAGACACGGATGAAAGTAAATACGAAGGAAGAGGCGGAGTGGAGAGAAGAGAGAGGGAAAGTGTGTTAGAATAGGACAGACGGACAGACAGACAGACAGACAAACAGACAGACAGCAAGGCAGATAGACAAACGGACAGACAGACAGACATACATCAGTGCTTTTTAGAGGTACAAAGCACACGCTACATAAATATTCATATACATACATGTGTACACACATACATACATTGATACACAGATACCTACGCACACACGCAACTAAACACATACATACATGCCGCATACAGGAAAATAGCCAGCCAGACAGACAGACAGACAGACATACAGGCAAAGAGAGACCCGGACAGGCGCAGCAGAGGATATCATAGAGTAGACTTTGAAACCGTATTATGAATTCTCCTGGTCTCGTTGAGATGTATCTACTTAGCATCGGACATGCCACTGAATCTCAGGGTACGCATAATACAACGACACATAGCTACGCATTCGTCAGCCGATCGCGATGCAAATTGAATTTTGATCCGAGAGGGAGGGAGGGGAAGGGTACTGGATGGTAGGGAGGGTGGGTTTGACTAGACAGAAAAATCCGAAAAGCGAACTCTGCAAGCTACCCTATCCTGGTTCTACTCTTGCACCACCCCCACGAATCCTACACCATGAATTTCACCCAATGAATCCCACCCATGAATCCCACCACCCAGTGTGTAATCTAGTCCCCCCTGTTCTTGGGGGAAACAAGGTTTCTCGGGGGGAATTTCCCCAAAAAAGGTCTCTGCCTTACAATATTGCTGAGTTCTGGGGGGGGAAACTTCAATCCTGGGGGGGGGGAATTTCCCTCCCCCATAAGACGTCTAGATTAAACACTGCCCACCACCAACGATATCCACCTTAGCACCGTTTCCTGTCTGCTCGGCTTGACCTCCCCGGACTCTGACCTGGCACCGGAACGGACAAAACAACCTGACTACTGCGAACTTGATTTGACGTATATCTCCGGAGAATAGCATGGTCTCTCTGACGTGGCTTTTGTTTGGCGCTGAGAAATTTCGGAGATATACGTTACGTTACATAGGGTAATCCCTAATTGCGAGCAGACAGAATCTAGTAAATGATTATGTTCTTCAGGATATGCAACTAATCTCTATTAGAAAGGATAGTTTCTCTCCTTCTCGTTGATTCAATTAGATTCAATAACTGTGAAGTAATTGCAATTGAAATCGAAAAATTGTGCGGCTCTTTTCGAGAAACGGATACGCCCGCCTAGACTAGCCTAGACGATGTTAAAGTCATTAAGAACAGTTAGTTCCTTAGTTGGTGACTCAAAAGAAGCTGGTTCTCCAGCGACGTAGCTTTTAGGACAACGTAGAAACATTGAAATTACGGTTACAATTACGATTATACGATTTAGCAAACTGTGCTCAGATAAGAACTGTCTTCAAGCAAAGCATTACTATGGAATGTGTTGTAATATTGTAAATGTAATTAGACTAATAGAAGGTGAGTTTACCTAAGCAATAAGTACGGGTGCGCGATAGTGTAGTGATAGCATGCTGGACTGTCAAGCGAGAGGTCGGGGTTCAAATCCTCGTAGGGCAGAAATTTGTTTCAAGGTTTCTGCCAAACCTGCGCCCCCTAGCCAACTCAATTATAATGAGTACACTGACCTACACTGTCGGTGAGAAGATGAGACGGCGAGGGTGAGGACTGACCATTTACATGCTCAACTCTGCCATAGTCCTTACCATGCATTCTACATAAATAATGTAGAATGCATGGTAAGTAAGTAATGTAGAATGCATGGTAAATACATAATGCATGGTAAGGTCAGCCCATCCTCCTGGAATAAGTTGCCTAACAACCTGCGAGATGCACTCCTCAGCCTCTCTTTGTCTCTTTTCCACAAGCGCTTGAAGACCATTCTGCTCGATCATGGTTTCATTGTGTTGGGTCGGGAGCGCCTCTGATTGAGTCTCTCTTGAAGTGGAGCTATATAAATTTACATTTACCATTTACAACTACGATTACGATTCTAAGAGCGAATAGTGAGTATCGGTTACAGATTTGCCAGGTAGGCTTCAGTTTAAGATTTGCAACAACTTGGAGATATCCCACGTCTCGATAAGCAACTTCGTCAATGTCTGCGTAGAGTGACACCGCCAGGCACTTATGCTGACGAGAAGAGACCCGTATTATGTACAGAGCTCTCGTGTATGAATGATTTGCTTGTTTATGCATATCTATGAGACGTCTATGCATATTCATGAGAAAAACAAAACCACTGTCAAGCGTTTTTCGATGCATAGATCTAAGATTTATTGTCGCACTTAACATGAAGGCGATACGTCTCTGTGTCTAGATACTCATAATTTGATGTATCCATACACTGTATAATACACACGTATATAGTGACATATATATAAATATATATATATATATTATATATATATATAATTACGAATATTGTTACTCTTAATCCATTGTTACTTATAATCATATAATTACTTATAATCATATAATTACTTATAATTATATATATATATATAATACACATAACCAATTCATGTCTATATCTATATATAATCACAGTTTAACAATCACACATAATATGTTATGTACTATATGCGTGTGTATTGAATTTATGAGATATAATTATGTTGTTCACACGCAGCACGTGCCCGAGAGTTCTCTCTCTTGGCGCTAGATAAATTAGTCCAGATGATGTTCTATGGTCCACTTTTCCAGTGGTTCAGATCGATATCATGAAGGGTGTGGCAAGGCACCGGTTTGTTGAACAGTCCATCCTCGACGGACCTACAGAACAGAACCCAGTCAAATATTGATACTCCTAATATGTTCTATTTCTATTCTATTCTATTTCTATTCCATTCTATTTCTACATATTCTGGTCTATTTCTATTTTATTTTATGTCTATTTTATTTCTATTCTATTTCTATTCTATTTCTATTTCTATTCTATTTCTATTTCATTCTATTTCTATATATTCTGGTATATTTCTATTCTATTTTATGTCTATTTTATTTCTATTCTATTTCTATTTATTTCTATTCTATTTCTATTCCATTCTATTTCTATTCTAGTCTATTCATATTTCTGTTCTATTTCTAATCTATTTCTATTCTAGTTCTAATCTATTTCTGTTCTATTTCTATTTATTTCTATTCTATTTCTATTCCATTCTATTCTAGTTTATTCATATTTCTATTCTATTTCTAATATATTTCTAATCTGTTTCTATTCTAATCTAATCTATTGACTCCTAATCTATATTTAATCCTAATCTGCGAGACGAATATTGTTACTCTTAATCCATTGTTACTCCTAATCATACTCTATTCTAATCTAATCCAATCTATTCTATTATAATTTAATGACTTCTAAAGCGCCATTATCATAATTCATAAGACATTAATCGATGGCCAATCGAAGTGAAATGCTTCTAAGGGATTGCTCAAGGGAGCTTTTCATGCATTACAGGCACACCTTGAAAGGAGAAAATGTCATAGTTACCTGTGAACTTATCTTACAATTGCCGCAATTTAAATGGTCTTACTTGACCACCCTTTGCCTTGCCTGGACTCACCTTACCATAGTTTACTATAATTATTCTACATTTATTAACACTACCTAAAGACTAAGCACAAATCGATGGCGCTGAGCAAATGCGAGCGAAGGACTTGCTCAGTGTTCCTACAGAGTAACCGACTCAGAGGAGGAGAAGGCTCGAACCCGTACTCTCCGCCTTACAAGGCGAGCGCTCTAACCATTAGGCTAGTGTACCACATACCATGCTTGCCATACCTATCAACTTTAATCCATCTAAGTATTTTAAAGGAGAGGTATGGTCTGTATACAATGAAACCACTAGCACTAACGTACTGAGCGAACACTGGGGTCCGCCCCGGTTGAAGGAAGATGTACGGCTGGATGCGTTTTATATCGTCTCCATTCTGACAGAAAATGCGAGAAATGGTGATCTTCCGGATTTCAGTCAGCTGAGCTAAAACGCAGATGGGACTCAAATTCAGTACGAAAGCCTAGATGATATGGTACGATGTGGTAAGATATGGTACGATGTGGTAAGATATGGTACAATGTGGTAAGATATGGTACGATGTGATCAGATATGGTACTGTAATGTAATTAGTAACTTCTATTGCGCCGGTGTCTAATGCACAAGGCATCAACCGATGGTACACCAAAACCAAGCCGTAATCAGGTCAAAATCCAGAAGATCAGTCCGTAAGACAGAGAGGCAGGTAAGATGTACTATGATATGGTACGTTGTGGTACGATATGGTACGATGTGGTATCATGTGGTAATGAGATTGACTGGTGTGGTTTGATATGGCATGAGGTGAAATAGTACAGTTCTGTGTGGTGTGGTAATTATACAACACAGCTGCATTTGATAAAATACAATACAACTGTATTTTCATTCAATACAATACAACTGTATTTGATACAACTGTATTTGAAATATTGCCCTCATTCCAATGTTCAGAAGTGCAAACACAACCACACGAAAGGTTTCTACGCAGTAACCGTCTCAGTGTAGCCTCGAACCCATACTCTCCGCGTTACAGGTCGTGCGCTATAATCAATCTGCTACCGTGTAGTAATGGGATGGAGTCATATAGTATGGCGTGGCACAACATGCCATGGTATGGAATGATAATCGCTCATTTCTAATACCCCTCACCACTGGCGTAAACTTGTCCAAAATATTGGGGGGAGGGGATTTGGTGATTTATTCTACACTTGTTGCATTAAATGTACAGTCCATCTCAATTATTGGGGGGCACTTGCCCCGGCTGTCCCCTCCCCAGAGTCAACGCCTAAGCCCCTCACGAGTGGTAACACGTACGTTCACAGCAGGAAACAGTATACAGGCTACCAGTATTTGATACCTTAAATCGCATGGTAAGGTTGGAAAAATTACCATAATGGTATATAACATACCAAGCTGGTTCATCAGACTTTATGGCCGACATTTGTAAATCTAAATAGGGTTCGGCTTAACCGAAACGTATTCTTAGGTATTATTTTCAGTCAACTCGCTATGCCAACACACGGAAACGAAATAAAGTTTCCTATAGAGATACAATGCTGTCGACAAACGTGTATGTATATTAACCATACAAATAAATTAATTCGTAAGCATTCGTGTTAAATTCAAGTATTATACGAGTGAGTTGAGTAATGTAGAGTAATACATCAATAATATTTTACTGTCCTGTCTAGGTGAATAAAGCCTTAGATGTAATTTGCAGATATGTTATGTTATGCTATGTTATTCTATGCTATGTTATGTTATGTCATGTTACGTTAGGTTATTTATGTTGTGCAAGATTAAGTCATACGTGCATTATCTTGAGAGGGAACACTAGCCTTGTATTTCAGGCTCGCATTGAGTCAATATACAAAAGATGTATGTCTGCATCAAGCCATTTATTATAATGTCCTAAAATGCGCTATATCATGTGACTTGACACATACATCCATCTACAAATACATATATATGTATATATATGTATATGTATGTACACGTATGTGTATATACATATATATAATCAGAACCTGTAGGTCAAATTAATAAAACCCTATGGACGCATTCGTCGAATTGCAATGGTTAGTTGCTTGGAATCGCCGTACACTGAAGTTGAAAACTTCACGTGTGCCGCATAGATTTATCAGTTCTCCGTGTAATCAGATGCAAATCGCCGGTGACAAATCAGAGAGAGAATTTAAGGGAATGTGTCCTAGACCGACACTGTTTAATCAATGTCTGCTAATATCAGTTACTGGTGTTTTTGGAATTGTGGTTCACCTAGAAAGCCCGTTGTCGGAAATACCTTCAATGTTGGCTACTGTTAGACCAGTAGGTCTGAGCGTGGATCTAGAGATTGGCCTTCAGTGGCTGACGGGGATTCCAGTCATAGCACTGGTGTATGCTGTTTTAAAACATTATTAGCGGCGTTGAGATGGCTGGAAATGGCGCTGTATAATTATCTCGTTACCTGCATAGACACACTTGGATACATATATAAATATATTGATACACTGATACATAGATACATATCTTCATTCATCCATCCATGGATTCATTCATTCACCTATCCATCCATCTACCCCCAACCCAACTCACCCACCTCTAGCAACCCCCACCCATCCGTCCATCCATCCCTCCACCCACACATCCATCCATCCATTAACCCATCCATCCATCCATCCATCCATCCATCTATCCATCCATCCATCCATCCATCTATCCATCCATCCATCCATCCATCCACCCACCCACCCACC
>OY744614.1:46710193-46715193 GCA_963556255.1 Allolobophora icterica | reverse complement strand
ATGGCGCTGAGCAGCTGCGAGTTAAGGACTTGCTCAAGATACCTACACAGTATCCGTCTCAGCGGAGGAGGATCGAACCAGTGCTGTCAGCGTTACAAGGCGAGTTATCTAACCAGTTAGCCTCCGTGTTGTACATGTGTATGTACGTGATCCGAGTTAATGTAAGTGTGAACGCTATCTGGCGAATAATATAAAATATAAATTTACAAGTTCTTCTGTATCGATCGTATGGTCTCGACCCTGCTCAGTTTCCAATGAATTTATCGGGTGTGATGTTTAAACATCGTTGCCCATCTGAATGCGTGCCACACCCTTCAAGGTCCCCGTGAACAGACCGCAGTCTGGCCCGAGAATTAAATCTCTTAAATAAGCCACCTTTGCTGCGTCATGTCCGAGGGGTTGTCCAAAGATGCCAAGTGAAAATGCGAGTCCGGTTGCCAGAGAGATCAGAGAGAGGAGGCAGAGAAGCTGCCGTTGGACAATAGTGTATTGCAGTTCCTCAGTAACGTTCCTCAATTGTGCGTACAATAGTCACTAGTGTCTTGTACCTCTGAGAGGAAGAGGCGATCGTTGAGCTGGCTATGTTCGTTAGTGCGATGTAATTTCTCTTGAAGCAGCGTGTGTCCGATTCGAAAGGCGGCTGATGCAAACTCGTTCGGCACACGACCATCCAACGTAGCATCGTAACCTCAAAACGAAACAGGTCACGATCACTAAGTAGTTTCTCTGTTTCACTGAGTTTAGTCCAAGGGTGTATGAGTTAGACTAGGGTTAACTTAGATTAGGGTTAACTTAGATTAAGGTTAACTTAGATTGGGGTTAACTTAGATTGGGGTTAACTTAGATTAGGGTTAACTTAGATTAAGGTTAACTTAGATTAAGGTTAACTTAGATTGGGGTTAACTTAGATTGGGGTTAACTTAGATTAGGGTTAACTTAGATTAAGGTTAACTTAGATTGGGGTTAACTTAGATTAGGGTTAACTTAGATTAGGGTTAACTTAGATTGGGTTTAACTAAGATTGGGTTTAACTTAGATTAAGGTTAACTTAGATTGGGGTTAACTTAGATTGGGGTTAACTTAGATTAGGGTTAACTTAGATTGGGTTTAACTTAGATTAAGGTTAACTTAGATTGGGGTTAACTTAGATTAGGGTTAACTTAGATTAGGGTTAACTTAGATTGGGTTTAACTTAGATTAAGGTTAACTTAGATTGGGGTTAACTTAGATTGGGGTTAACTTAGATCAAGGTTAACTTAGATTAGGGTTAACTTAGATTGGGTTTAACTTAGATTGGGTTTAACTTAGATTAAGGTTAACTTAGATTGGGGTTAACTTAGATTGGGGTTAACTTAGATTAGGGTTAACTTAGATTGGGTTTAACTTAGATTAAGGTTAACTTGGATTGGGGTTAACTTAGATTAGGGTTAACTTAGATTAGGGTTAACTTAGATTGGGTTTAACTTAGATTAAGGTTAACTTAGATTGGGGTTAACTTAGATTGGGGTTAACTTAGATTAGGGTTAACTTAGATTGGGTTTAACTTAGATTAAGGTTAACTTAGATTAGGGTTAACTTAGATTAGGGTTAACTTAGATTAGGGTTAACTTAGATTGGGTTTAACTTAGATTAAGGTTAACTTAGATTGGGGTTAACTTAGATTAGGGTTAGCTTAGATTAGGGTTAACTTAGATTGGGTTTAACTTAGATTAAGGTTAACTTAGATTGGGGTTAACTTAGCTTGGGGTTAACTTAGATTGGGGTTAACTTAGATTCTCTCCACTCATACTTCCGTTCTGCTCGGTCTCTTAACCCGTTTCGGTTTCAGATCAAAACTGACCATTTTCAATTGGCTCATTCATCGTAGGATGTCTGTCTTCCTTAGTGAACTGAACCGGCCTTTGGCCCGAATGTGGCTTGGTTATAGCGAAAAATGATTTTCTGCCTTATGAGTTAAAAACAGGCGCCATAGAAGCTGGCTATTAATAGAAGAAATAATCGGAATTGGCTTAGGATAAGTTATTATTATGCATTTATCAAGCGCCGTTATCCAGTGGTTAGGCAGCAATCGATGGCGCTGAGCAATTGTTAGTGAAGGACTTGCTCAAGGTCCGTAACGCAGTAACCGCCTCAGTGGAGGAGGCTCGAACCCGTGCTCTCAACGTTACAAGGCGAGTTCTCTAACCAATCGGCTACCGTGTCCCACGCTCCTTGAATGAGACCCACCTTTGTAGTATCCTCCTCGAACGAGGTCCAGTTCGTACTTTCTGACGGTCGTCGGTCCAAGTAGGAGTGGCAGCCATTCGTTGAAGGTGATGTGCTGAAGTGTAGCAACCATGATCCGACGTGTTTCCTGGAAGAGTTGTTCTCCCTGCCAATGATGGTTGAGACGGTGGAGTTGTTCTTCGACGTGGTTGTGGTAACGGATGAGAACAATGTGAATCATTCCAAGTCCGGCGTTTTCATTCACCCGCGGATCGCCTGAAATTCAAACGTTTATATAGCGCCTCTCCTTAGAAGTTGTCCGAACAGTCTAGTGGTTAGCGTGGTGGACTGTCAACCGCGAGATCGAGGGTCAAATCCCCACCAGGGATTTCTGGTTAACATGCGTCCCATAGCCAACTCAGCTATGATGAATACACTGAACGTACACTGTCAGTGGGAAGATGAGACGGCGAAGGAGAGGACTGGCCACTCGCACTCATATGCCGAGGCTAAGAAAATGAAGTCGTTAACACTTCATATAAATGACTGCAGCTCAGACTAGCTTAAGGGACTGCTCTTCTTCTTCCTTTTCTTGGAGAAGCTATCAGATTAGTCTATGTCCGTCTTCGGCGCCTTTGTGGAGATTTAAAAGGCGCAATGCAATTAGCCAGACATACAGATGCATCTGTTGATATTGTATTTCGTTTACGTTGGGATTGCTTGATATTTCGCCATTTATATAGCGCCTCTCAATGGATTAGCTGTTTAAAATCAATTAGAGCCATCTATGGATACTGCATTTCTCTTGCTTTCCGCTTCTCCTCTCTCTGCCTCTTTCTATCTGTATGTCTGTCTGTCTGTCTGTCTGTCTGTCTCATTCTCTCTCTCTCTCTATCTGCATATCTGTCTGTCTGTCTGTCTGTCTGTCTCATTCTCTCTATGTAAATAATATTATGTCTCTCTCATGCTCTTTGTCTGTCTGTCTGTCTGTCTGTCTCGTTCTCTCTATATATCTGTATGTTTGTCTGTCTGTCTGTCTCTCTCAGTCTCTCTATATCTGTATGTCTGCTTGTCTGTCTGTCTCTTTCTCTCTCTCTCTCTCTCTCTGTCTGTTTCTCTCTCTGTCTTTCTCTCTCTCCTGTTTCTCTCCCCTCTCACAGACACTCAAAACACACAGAACAGATAGCACAGAATTGTTATCAGAGAGATAGCATCATAGTCATCTTGGCGGCATCACCTGCTTGTAGGCAGACGTGCGTTTCGTTGACATTCTCGCACTCGCTTGGCATCGACGAGGTCACGACCTCTTTCGGTAGGAGGGGCTTGTAACGGTTGCCATGGGGATGGGCGGTCACTGCCATTCGACCACGCCCTGGATCGGAGTAATCGCGCAGAAGGTCCATTTCCTCTTGGGTGCTGCCATAGACCTCGGACCCATCCAGCCACTGGGTTACCTGATCCAGATGTTCTCTGGGACCTACGGATTAAAACAACGGATACAGAATGAGACTATAAGACATATACATGGATCAACCCATCCACCTATGTATCATGCGCCGTTCTTTTCATCCATCCATCCATCATTCATTCATATATTAGTCCATCCAGCCATCAATTTATGATTCATAATTCATAATTCGTAATTCGTAATTCATTCATTTCATTCATAAATTCGATCGTTCAGTCATTCATTAATAGATCATTCCAACCATCCACGCACCTATTCCTCAATTCATAATTCATTCATCCATCCATTTCTCAATTCATCCATCTAGCAATCAACCAATCTATCTGTCCCGTCTGTCCATCCATGTATCCATCCACGCATCCATCCATCCATCCATCCCTCCATTCATTCATTCAATCACCTCTCCCTCCGTCCCTCCATCCATCCATCTATCCATCTACGCATCCATTCATCCGTCCTTCCCAGCGTGACTGACCGACTCGGCAGTCGAGAGGAGGTACTTCCATATCCCGAACGAACTTAAGGCACCGATTGAATTGAGCGAAGTCCGTATCATCAACCGGAACTGGAATTGGGAAGCAGGCGTCAAGTCCAGGTCCAGTGGAACATCCGTCATCACCACACTTGACCTCCGTCACCACCTGCTGACCTAAAACGACCACAGCCTCAATTATTTATTAGACGCCACTATCTAATGACCAAGCGTCAGTCAATGGCGCTGGTTAACTGCGAGTGAAGGACTTGCTCAAGGTCCTTACAGCGTAACGGTCTCAGGGGAGGAGGATCGAACCTGCACAGCTCGCGTTACAAGGCGAACGCTCACACCAATATGCCACACGTGGAATGGTACGAACCATTCAATTAAAACAATTGATGAAGAAATTATAAAATGACGATAATTGATTGATCAATGAATCAATGACGATAACTGATTAATAAATAAATCAATGACGATAATTGATAGATCAATAAATCAATCAAGAAGAATCAATCAATTGATCGATGAAGAAATGATTAAGGAACGCATTATTTTAATGGATGATGATTGCAGTGGGTCGAGGTCTTGATTGACCGACCTGTGTTGGGGTCATCTTCAGTGACCATGGTCAGTGCGGTTCTTGTGAGGTCGTGGTCAGTCAGCTGACCGAAGAAGACAAAGGCCATTGTTGTCTGGTGACTGGGACGATCGAGGTCCGGAAACAGGTTGAAGCTGATGTACCTGGCGCCCGGAAGTGGCAGACCAGTCACAGATCGACGAGGTTCTCCGATCCCTTCACAGTCACCAACAACAGACAGTGGTACCAGGACGGTGATGACGATGAGAATG